>SJYW01035773.1:273937-294767 GCA_006410735.1 Raphicerus campestris | reverse complement strand
CATCCCTCCTACTCTTGTATTATTGTTGAGTCACTAAATCTTGTCCAACTCTTTGCAACCCCATGGACTGTAGCCTGCCAGGCTCCTCTGTCCATGGGATTTCCCAGGCAAGAATACTGGCATAGGTTACCATTTCCTTCTCCAGGGGATCTTTCTGGCCCATGGATCAAACCCTGGTCTCCTGGACAGGACTCTTACATCAAGCATTTTAAATAGAAGTTTCCTGAGGGAAATGATCCTGTACTCTCCAAAATGCCTGATACAGTCCATGCCATAAGTTCAATAAACATCTCCTACATTAATTGCGTCAGTCCCTTGCTAATGTGAGGACATGGAAAATTGGACCCTGAATTTCAGTTCACTAAAATGTATTCACTGTATCATTCCATCAAAGACATATATATATATATAATGTTTAAATCTCTAAATAAAAATTAATAATAATTATAGCAGCTAACATATTTGAACACATGTTCTATGTACTTGTCTAGGCCTTTTTAAGTATTAACTCATTTAATCCTTCCAACATTCCTATGATATAGTTATCTATTATCATCTCCACTTTACAGATGAAGAAAAATAAACAAAGGACTTTATTAATTTACTGTGGATCGTGGAGCTAAGAAGGAGCTAAACCCTTAGATTCTATTGACCCTTAAGAGTCATGTGGGTCCATAAACCATTATCCTCAAGATTCAGGTTAAGAATGATTCAAAAATTCTCAGAAGCATATTATAATGATTATATACATATTATAATGATTATGTAATGATTATAAACAAAATACCCTTAACAATTTCAAGATGCACAAACAGTATGTGTGTTTCTGTCTATAGTCTATAAATTAATTACAGTAAAATTTTACTAAATAAAAATTCTACCTAATGAACTTTTGTTGTCGTTTAGTTGCTAAACTGTATCTGACTCTTTCACAGTCCCATCAACTGTAGCCCACAAGGCACCTCTGTCCATGGAGTTTTCCAGGCAAGAATACTGGAGTGGGTTGCCATTTCCTTCTCCAGGGGATCTTCCAGACCCAGGGATCGAGCCTGCGTCACCAGCATTGGCAGGCAGATTCTTTACCACTGAGCCACCTGGGAAGCCCCCCTAATGAAGCAGAAATCTAATAATTCTATGTTAAATAATGAAGAGGCACTATGATACACTTTTTTGCCCACTACATCAGTAAAGTTCTGAAGATAATTTTTTTTACAGAAGTAGATGTTAGAAATGCATGAACCAAGTTTAATTTCAACTAAATAGCTATGCATGCGTTCTATTTGGCAATATCTTTAGAAAATGAGTTCTTTGAGAGAAAACAAATGGTCAACTAATCTATCCCATGTGAAATAAACACTATACTTTGCATATCTAAGATGTACTTACCAAGGGAGTTCTCCCCACTAGAGTAAGCAAGGTTGATGCTACTCTGACCAGCCCATGGAATCAAATAGCAACTGCCTGCACCGATTTTTTGATGACTGATTTGAAATGTCAGTGTAAAGGGTGATAGTAAGGGAAGAGAATGCATGCTGGCTCCCAGATCCTAGCTCACTTCCTATTTGCCACCTGTAGAGTCTGACTGGTTCAACTACAAAAGAAATATGGAAACATTTCTGAGCAGCCGCAAACTCAGACACATGCCCCTTTGAGAAAAAGAAAGGAAGGGGGGGTGCGGGGCGGGGCACTACACGAGATTCATGGCATTAAAATCAACTGAAGCAAAAGACTTTCTTTCAAAATCACTGCTTTTAAATTTTTCTTCAATAGCAGGGAGATTTCTTTTGTGGCTTAAGAAATAATGAAATTTCTATGCTGTGTTATGCCTTTGGTCCATGGTTACAGGCAAACATAGATTGGACTTGGTTCAGAGGCTAAAGGGGGCTTTCCCTTGTGGCTCAGTTGGTAAAGACTCCGCCCACAATGCGTGAGACCTGGGTTCAATCCCTAGGTTAGGAAGATCCCCTGGAGAAGGAAAAGGCTACCTACTCCAGTATTCTGGCCTAGAGAATTCCATGGACTGTACAGTCCATGGGGTTGCAAAGAGTCAGACACGACTGAGCGACTTTCACTTTCAGAGCTAATGCGGTACAGGCAATTCAGAAGCAAGACTGAGCTGAAAGTCTCCAGAACCTCCCGTTCTGTCAAATAAGACCTTTCTGGCTCTCCCAGAGCAGCCTTGGGAAACTCTCAACATCATTAATTATGAATTATCTCCTCACAAATACTACTCCAGCATGCATGGATTTCTTGTTCTTAAAATTATATTCACTCTTAAGCATTTCTTCAAGCAAAATTACCAGCAGATTCATTCAATACTTTCCTGATGATCATTTTATCCAGGACAGTCTTGGCAACTCAGTTTTACCTGATCCAATTTTATGGTTAACTCCACCAGTAACACACAGCACTTTAAGGTGTTCTAATAAAGGATATAACTATCTGACTGGTGGATATATTAAAATAATACCATTCTTGGAATCTGGGGGAGGAGTGTGTAAACTGTTTTCCTGGCACATCTAAGGTTAAATATTATTGTCAAAGAAAAAGAATCCAAAAAAGAGACACATGCATTCACTTCTTCATTCACAGCCATTTTCTGTTTAAATGGTACACATACGTGCTGTATTTCAACAAATCTTTGGAAAGGATAACTTTGCATATTTGGATCCATAGTTTTACTTTTTCCCTAATTTAACAAAGAACATTTTTACGGTTATATTTCCAATCAAAATTATAGGATCTGTTAAAGTAAAAGGTTCACTGAAAAAGTTTCCTAAACATACAGTCTTACTATGTAACTATTTTCAGTTACACTTAGTGATTACCAGTTATATACATAGCACTGGGCCTGTTGCTGTCAGTGCAAAGACGGACATATCTTGTGGCCCAGTATGAAGGAGTTCCCAGGAGGTTAGGGAGACCAAGTTCCCCAATAGACTTAAGAGAGGTATATTCAGAAAGCATAAAAAAGAATGAGATGTCTAAGGAGTCAAGTGAATTGAAGAAGAAAAAAAGACATTGAAAAGTCCTAAAGATGTGATAGAAGGAATTTCAGAAAACGTAGACAATTGAAAAATATTTATTGACCACTTAAGATGCAGATATAAAATACAAAACATGGATAAGATAGTCATCCCACTCAAGGAGCTCATACTTTAATTGAAGAGACAGAAAATATAAAGAAATAATAAAGTTTTCTAAATTTCTTATTGTTGGCTAACCAATTCAGTATACACACGCAGTCCTTAACTCAAAAAACACAGACAGACCCAGGATTATACACTGGAGGTTACTGACTCATCGATTACTTTTGTACATGGCTGTATTTTTCATTACACTTCGCTAACTAATCAAAACTCTGAAACGTTCCAAACGTCATATTCAACAATTCAGAAGCANCTCACAAATACTACTCCAGCATGCATGGATTTCTTGTTCTTAAAATTATATTCACTCTTAAGCATTTCTTCAAGCAAAATTACCAGCAGATTCATTCAATACTTTCCTGATGATCATTTTATCCAGGACAGTCTTGGCAACTCAGTTTTACCTGATCCAATTTTATGGTTAACTCCACCAGTAACACACAGCACTTTAAGGTGTTCTAATAAAGGATATAACTATCTGACTGGTGGATATATTAAAATAATACCATTCTTGGAATCTGGGAGAGGAGTGTGTAAACTGTTTTCCTGGCACATCTAAGGTTAAATATTATTGTCAAAGAAAAAGAATCCAAAAAAGAGACACATGCATTCACTTCTTCATTCACAGCCATTTTCTGTTTAAATGGTACACATACGTGCTGTATTTCAACAAATCTTTGGAAAGGATAACTTTGCATATTTGGATCCATAGTTTTACTTTTTCCCTAATTTAACAAAGAACATTTTTACGGTTATATTTCCAATCAAAATCATAGGATCTGTTAAAGTAAAAGGTTCACTGAAAAAGTTTCCTAAACATACAGTCTTACTATGTAACTATTTTCAGTTACACTTAGTGATTACCAGTTATATACATAGCACTGGGCCTGTTGCTGTCAGTGCAAAGACGGACATATCTTGTGGCCCAGTATGAAGGAGTTCCCAGGAGGTTAGGGAGACCAAGTTCCCCAATAGACTTAAGAGAGGTATATTCAGAAAGCATAAAAAAGAATGAGATGTCTAAGGAGTCAAGTGAATTGAAGAAGAAAAAAAGACATTGAAAAGTCCTAAAGATGTGATAGAAGGAATTTCAGAAAACATAGACAATTGAAAAATATTTATTGACCACTTAAGATGCAGATATAAAATACAAAACATGGATAAGATAGTCATCCCACTCAAGGAGCTCATACTTTAATTGAAGAGACAGAAAATATAAAGAAATAATAAAGTTTTCTAAATTTCTTATTGTTGGCTAACCGATTCAGTATACACACGCAGTCCTTAACTCAAAAAACACAGACAGACCCAGGATTATACACTGGAGGTTACTGACTCATCGATTACTTTTGTACATGGCTGTATTTTTCATTACACTTCGCTAACTAATCAAAACTCTGAAACGTTCCAAACGTCATATCCAACAATTCAGAAGCACACTGCTTTATGTGTTGCCATATTCAGACACTAGAATACAACTGAGGCGTTTTAAAGAAATTTAAATATGCAGTGTAGAAATTCACACAAATCAACCATTATATTAGTTAATATACAGAAAAAGTTTTCCTTTAATCTGCATAGTGAGTTTAAGGTATAAAACAAGACTGATATGTAAATAGTTTATAATCATGTTTAATTAAAAAACTTACATGGGAAGGCTTCCCTGGTAACTCATGGTAAAGAATCCACCTGCCGACGCAGGAGACATGGGTTTGATCCCTGGTCCAGGGAGATCTCACGAGCCATCATGAAGCAACTAAGCCCATGAGACACAGCTACTGGGCTCTAGAGCCGATACTGTGCATCCAGAGAAGCCACCACAATGAGAAGCCAGCGCCACAACTAGAGAGTGGCCCTGCTCATGGAAATTAGAGACAGCCCACGCAGCACTGAAGATCAGCACCCCCCAAAATAAACAAGCTACGGCTTCCCACACAGCTCAGTTGGTAAAGAATCTGCCTGTAATGCTGGAGACCTGGGTTCAACTCCTGGGTTGGGAAGATTCCCTGGAGAAGGAAACGGCAGGAGCCAGACAGGCTACAGTCCACAGGGTCGCAAGAGTCAGATATGACTTAGCTCTAGCCTTCTTTTCTTTTCTATACACATACACACACACAAATATAAACTATACGAGGTTCTGGAGATACAATCCTTTATGAACAGTGATTTGTGGCATCTTTCAAAGATTTCATCTACATCTTCTGAGATGAAAGATATACAGGATATTTGAAAACAATTCTTAATCATGTATTAATTTTAGCCATAATTTAATTTTATACTGTCCTTATAGCTTCCTTGTTGGCTCAGAAGGTAAAGCGTCTGCCTGCAATGCAGGAGACCCAGGTTCGATTCCTGGGTCGGGAAGATCCCCTGGAGAAAGAAATGGCAATTCACTCCAGCACTCTTGCCTGGAAAATCCCATGGATGGAGGAGCCTGGTAGGCTACAGTCCATGGGGTAGCAAAGAGTCGGACACAACTGAGAGACTTCACTTTCACTTTCAATATTATACTGTCCAGTGATCTTTCTTGAATTCAAAGTATTATATTCAAGCCATAACCTCTCCTTAAGGGTTTTAAAAAAGAAGTCAAAATAGTTAGCCATGCACAAATGCAAGCGAAAAAACTTGACTAAACACAATATGCCTTTAATATGCTTCTCACTAGCTGGCTAAAGAGATCTTAAAGTGATGACATTATGGGTCCAACATCTTAAGCTTATTCACCTGTCATTACCAGACATGTAATCACATGGTTGCTCTTGTTTCTAAAGAGCCTCAAATCCAAATCACTGAGATCTTTTAAAAATATATCCAGACTCTAAAGAAAATGTTGTCACTGATATTCATTTTACTATGAGACAAATTCATTTTACAACAAAATTATCTACAGTGTCAGAATGGCTTCTGGGTCCTAGTGAGTGAGTCATCTGGGACGATGTTAAATGAGTCATTTAACCTGCTGGGCCTTGGTGAGTAGGTCAGACCTGGATATAGGTACATTTTATTTTAATAAAATTCAACATCAATGAAAAAGCTTGTGTTGTCTCTGCTTTTAATATCCATTAAGACCTATAAAATTCATCTGGCCACTGCAGAACTAAAATTTGGGCAGGCCTCTTGGAATGTTGTCTAATGTGTAGAATTCCAGACATTTTTCACAGCATAATTTGAAAGAAAGGTGCAACTACCTCAACAGAGCATACTTTCTATTTCCTCATTCCTGTTTTAAAGTCGAACTTTATTTGCTGGACTAAGCTCATAAATGTTGCTAATCACTTCAAGAATCAACCAATGAGGCCTCAAGACCCAGCAACCAAAATCCTGATGCTAAAAAAAAACTGTCTCTAAAAAGCACTATGTCTAGATGTACATGTCCTCAGCCTCTCGCTCGTTCATCCAGGAAATCTGTGTTAGGAACCTAAATCCAAGACCCTGCATTAGGCACCAGGAATTTAAAAAACAAGAGGAACACAAATGAGTGCTTATTATCCTCTAATAGGACCATATTTAAGACACATGTGAAGTGATAACAGATACACTGGGATAGCCAAAAAGTTTATTTGGGTTTTCCATAACATCTTATGAAATACCCAAATGAACATCTTATATGAAAAACCGAAATGAACTTTTTGGCCAACCCAACAGAATACCATGCATAATTTATATCAGAAGTTTCATCACTTAACCCAGCAGCTCCTAGCTTACTACAAAGTTGCATTTTATAGAAACACAGAGACTGGAAAAGTCAGTTTTTATTCCAATCCCAAAGAAAGGGAATGTCAACGAATGTTCAAACTACTGCACAACTGCACTCATCTCACACACCAGCAAAGTAATACTCTAAATTCTCCAAGCCAGGCTTCAATAGTACATGACCCAAGAACTTTCAGATGTTCAAGCTGGATTTAGAAAAGGTAGAGGAACCAGAGATCAAATTGCCAACATCCACTGGATCATCGAAAAAGCAAGAGAATTCCAGAAAACATCTACTTCTGCTTCATTAACTACACTAAAGCCTTTGACTGTGGATCACAACAAACTGTGGAAAATTCTTAAAGAGATGGGAATATCAGACCACTGGACCTGCCTTCTGAGAAATCTGTATGCAGGTCAAGAAGCAACAGTTAAAACTGGACATTGAAAAACAGACTGGTTCCAAATTGGGAAAGGAGTCTGTCAAGCCTGTATACTGTCACTCTGCTTATTTAACTTATATGCAGAGTACATGATGCAAAATACTGGGCTGGAGGAAGCACAAGCTGGAATCAAGATTGCTGGCAGAAATGTCAATAACCTCAGATATGCAGATGATACCACCTTTATGTCAGAAAGCGAAGAGAAACTGAAGNCAGAGTACATGATGCAAAATACTGGGCTGGAGGAAGCACAAGCTGGAATCAAGATTGCTGGCAGAAATGTCAATAACCTCAGATATGCAGATGATACCACCTTTATGTCAGAAAGCGAAGAGAAACTGAAGAGCCTCTTGATGAAAGTGAAAGAGGAGAGTGAAAAAGTTGGCTTAAAATTCAACATTCAGAAAATTAAGATCATGGCATCCAGCCCCATCACTTCATGGCAAATAGATGGGGACAACAAAGGAAACAGTGACATATTTTATTTTCCTGGGCTCCAAAATCACTGCAGATGGTGACTGCTTGCTCCTCGGAAGAAAAGCAATGACAAACCTAGACTGCATACCAAAAAGCAGATGCTACTTTGGCAACAAAAGTCCATATAGTCAAAGCTATGGTTTTTCCAGTGGTCACGTATAGATGTGAAAGTTGGACCATAAAGAAGCTGAGCACTGAANTCACTTACCAACTTAGTGTTCTAAACCAAGGTAAGTCATAAGAATGATAGACTCTGTAACCTATGGTGATGATTTCATGGAAGCATTTCACTTGGATGCTTAGAACCTGAAACCAAGAGAAAACATTAACAAACAGTTCTTAATGTCTATATTTATGCTTAATTATTTAATAAGTAACTTGTCGCATGTATTTTTAAAATCTTCAGCTATCTACTTTCGGTTATTCTAAAGATCATCAGCAAAAATTCAATATTCAACTTCTTTATAATCAAGTGAAGTCCCAAAGAGGTAAGCAAAACAATGTTTTATTCATAACATTTGAGAAATCCTTCCCAGGGTAGGAGGTGGCACTGTACTTTAGAATTTGAAAGGTATAGTCTGGCTGGGGTCACAGCTAACTAGGTTTAATCAATCCCTCATTACTGCTTCATTTCTTGAAGTTGGGTGGCTTTTTCTGTCTATTTTGCTTCCTTAGTTATCCTAGGAAAATGATCCTATGTGAAAATTTCCTTGTGTATGTTTATTTTTAACAAGTTGGTATTCTTGCCAAGGATAAAGATACTATCAGGACAAATGGCTAAAATATCCTTACTGAGTCACTCAGGGGTTTGGCAAGAGATTTTCTTTCTTCCATGCCAATTCTCCCTCAGCCAGCAACACACATCTCTGATCAACCCAGTAGTGCTTCCTTGACATATTATAAGCAGCCTTCAACCCCTGCAGCCCCAGGGGCCAGTCAAGTGAGTCTATGCAGTTCTGTCTGCACAGTGTCCAATACACATGCCAAGTAAGTACGTGAAAGTCTCTCATGTCTGACTCTTTGAGACCCCGTGGACTGCAGCCTGCCAGGCTCCTCTGTCTATGGGATTTTCTAGGCAAGAATACTAGAGTGGGTAGCCATTCCCTTCTCCAAGGGATCTACCCGACCCAGGGATTGAACCCAGATCTCCTGCACTGCAGGTAGATTCTTTACCATCTGAACCACCAGAGAAGCCCCACATATGCTGAGTAAATGGGTTTATATTCATGAATCCCTTTTTGATGGTCTGTGCAGCAGTCCCTCAAACTGCTGCGTCCAGCAATCTAGATAAAGGTAATTTCTGAGACTATAGCATCATAACCAGTGTTTGGCTTAAGTCAATTCCAAGACTCCAAGAGCAAATGGCAAGCTGAACACTCATCACCAGAAACTAAGAGATCCAAACCTTTTTCAGTATAGTAGACTTTTCCCACCTCTAGAGACAGCATATTCAAAAGCAGAGACATTACTTTGCCGACTAAGGTCCGTCTAGTCAAGGCTATGGTTTTTACTGTGGTCATGTATGGATGTGAGAGTTGGACTGTGAAGAAGGCTGAGCACAGAAGAATTGATGCTTTTGAACTGTGGTGTTGGAGAAGACTCTTGAGAGTCCCTTGGACTGCAAGGAGATCCAACCAGTCCATTCTGAAGGAGATCAACCCTGGAATTTCTTTGGAAGGAATGATGCTAAAGCTAAAACTCCAGTACTTTGGCCACCTCATGCGAAGAGTTGCCTCACGGGAAAAGCCTCTGATGCTGGTGGGGGAGGGAGGGGTTGGGGGCAGGAGAAGAAGGGGACGACCGAGGATGAGATGGCTGGGTGGCATCACTGACTCGGTGGATGCGAGTCTGAGTGAACTCTGGAGTTGGTGATGGACAGGGAGGCCTGGCGTGCTGCCGATTCATGGGGTCACAAACAGTCGGACACAACTGAGCGACTGAACTGAACTGAACCGAGAGAATCTACCCAAGGGCTTGTTTTTGTACAGCCCTGGAGCTAAGAATGAACTTTATATCTTTAAAAAGTTAAAAACAAAACCCAAAGATGATACAATGGAGACATATGTGGCTTCTTAAAGCCTAAAATACTATCTGGGCCTTTCCAGAAAGAACTAACCAAACTCCAGTAAAGAGTACACTTTGAGATTTCTTTTTAAGATCACCACAAATCAGCTTTCCCAAACCTACTGCCCAGGATAGTCTTAAGGCTATTTTTCCCCACTATACCTATTACATGTCCAGTGACATACTTAAAAAAAGTAATTGTGTCCTCTTGGCAAGAAAATATTATGCCAAACTACTATAAATAATTCTTTTAAGAAAAAGTTATAAATATGTTATAAACACAAGAGGAAATCTAAATACTGTCCTTCAAATCACCTTTGCATAAATTATCAAGTCTTTTTTTTTTTTTTTTAACAAAAATAATCACAGAACAGGGACAATGCTCAATGTTGGTAAAATGGCAAAGCTATGCTATTTATAGAACCAAAGGCTTTTAAAATATCAAGTGCACTCATGCAATTTCTATGAATACATTTGTTCAAGAACAACCATTAGATCTATATACAGAATTTCACTGAAAGGAGAAAAAAAGAAATTTTAATATCACACACATATACGTATATAGTTGTTACTTACAGCTTATTAACAGAATTAATATGGTACTGCTGGGAAACTAGAAAACAGAGAATTCAAAATAGAGTAAGAACTGGGCGACCACACAGAAACTGAAATGCCACCAATGAAACCCCATGCCACCAACACAGGTAGCAACGCACCAAGGGGCCTCTGCTGGCCCAATTAATGTGCTAAGAGCTTTAAAAAACAACTGATACATAAGTGCCCACTCTGCTACTTTGGGCATCCCTGGTGACTCAGCAGCAAAAAAAGCCACCTGCCAGTCCAGGAGATGTGGGTTCTATCCAGGGGCTGGAAAGATCCCCTAGCGAAGGAAATGGCAACCCACTCCAGTATTCTTGCCTGGGAAATGCTATGGACAGAGGAGCCTGGCGGGCTACAGTCCATGGGGTCGCAAAGAGTAGGACACAACCCAGCAACTAAGCAATGCCACCACGCTTGTTAGTTACTGAAAACTCAGAGAAATAACATAGGATTTTTGTTCTCGAGAGGAAGAGTCTTTCAGGGAGAACACACACCCGCAGTACCATGTGCAAACAGCCACATGGATGCAAGCACAGGCAGACTCGGAAACCTGTGGTGAGGGCGGGCAGGGGCCAGCTGGGGTGAGGGAGGGGGACACAGAGCCATGTACCAGGAGAGGAGGAGGATGGAGCTAGAAGTGGTCCAGAGATGCTGGAACACAACGCTGGGATGGGAAGCAGAGAGAGATGAGACAGCATCACAGGAGACAGCATGAAGGGCTGAGCAAAGGAGTCGGTGCTGATCGTGAAAGGACATGATCAGACCTGGGTGTCCGGGCTTAACAAGTGGAAAGAACTGATGGGAGACGCAGCAAGAAAAGAGACAGCAAGGCAGGTAAGATACTACCACCCAGAGGGGTGTGGATGAGGGGCAGAAGAAGACAGAGTAAAGGAAATCAGCTACATCAAGGAGGTAGAACTGACTTGATTTGGTGGTTGAGGAAACAGAGGGGCTAAGAGACAGAGGAGAACACAGGGTATTTACCAGGGAAAGCTTGAGAGGGAGACAGAGGTATGCAGAATGGCTGGCCATAGAACACAAGCTCAGATTTGGATATGCTGAGTCTGAACTATGGTACCTACTATGGGTTATCCAAATTAAAGTTTCACTCTGGGAATCTGTTTGAAGAAAATAGCCCTGCATATGAAACAGCTTTACATTTTAATATGTTCAGGATAAAACTATTCACAATAAAAAAAAAACCAGATTACCGGAATGTCTAAAAATAACACATTGATTGCTTTAAATAACTTATGATGTACTGCATTCCCCTGAGTAGATGAATGTATTAAAGCTAATGGTCACAAGGACTATGGAGCAACACAAAACATTCAATATTTAGTTTAAAAAGGATACGGCATTTAGTCACATTATATACAATTACAATCATGGTTTTTAAAAGAAAAAAAAAGATGAAAGCAAATATATCAAATGGCAGTATTAATTGAGTTTTGGTCACTGATGATGGAATTGGGAGTGATTTTTTAAATTATTTATTTTTCCAAAGTATTTTATAAAGAAACTTTACTATTAGTAGTTTTTAATTAGGTCCATAGCATGTGAGATCTTAGTTCCCTGACTAGGGATCAAACCCACATCCCCTGCATTACAAAGCAGATTCTTAACCACTGGACCACCAGGGAAGTCCTTCCAAAGTAATTTTAATAAACATTTATAACTCTCACAATGGGAAATGCACTATTTAAATAATGTGCATTAAAATAATTATTATGGGAGTTTCCAGGAAGGGGTATGGGGAACCTCTTATATCTGTCACATGTTTCCATTTCCTTCTTAAACAATATATGCTTTAGTTACTCCATCACTTAGAAAGTGTGATTCCAAGCTGTGACTGCAACAATTAAAACACTATAAATAGAAGGTTGAAGAGAAAAAGCTTTTATTTTAAAGAATGTGAGTGTGAGTTCCATCTTAAAATAGTAGCTATCATTTTCTAGATGTAAGTTTTTAATAAAACTCTCCTGAATTNAGGTATGCAGAATGGCTGGCCATAGAACACAAGCTCAGATTTGGATATGCTGAGTCTGAACTATGGTACCTACTATGGGTTATCCAAATTAAAGTTTCACTCTGGGAATCTGTTTGAAGAAAATAGCCCTGCATATGAAACAGCTTTACATTTTAATATGTTCAGGATAAAACTATTCACAATAAAAGAAAAACCAGATTACCGGAATGTCTAAAAATAACACATTGATTGCTTTAAATAACTTATGATGTACTGCATTCCCCTGAGTAGATGAATGTATTAAAGCTAATGGTCACAAGGACTATGGAGCAACACAAAACATTCAATATTTAGTTTAAAAAGGATACGGCATTTAGTCACATTATATACAATTACAATCATGGTTTTTAAAAGAAAAAAAAAGATGAAAGCAAATATATCAAATGGCAGTATTAATTGAGTTTTGGTCACTCACTGATGATGGAATTGGGAGTGATTTTTTAAATTATTTATTTTTCCAAAGTATTTTATAAAGAAACTTTACTATTAATAGTTTTTAATTAGGTCCATAGCATGTGAGATCTCAGTTCCCTGACTAGGGATCAAACCCACATCCCCTGCATTACAAAGCAGATTCTTAACCACTGGACCACCAGGGAAGTCCTTCCAAAGTAATTTTAATAAACATTTATAACTCTCACAATGGGAAATGCACTATTTAAATAATGTGCATTAAAATAATTATTATGGGAGTTTCCAGGAAGGGGTATGGGGAACCTCTTATATCTGTCACATGTTTCCATTTCCTTCTTAAACAATATATGCTTTAGTTACTCCATCACTTAGAAAGTGTGATTCCAAGCTGTGACTGCAACAATTAAAACACTATAAATAGAAGGTTGAAGAGAAAAAGCTTTTATTTTAAAGAATGTGAGTGTGAGTTCCATCTTAAAATAGTAGCTATCATTTTCTAGATGTAAGTTTTTAATAAAACTCCCCTGAATTAGTCATTTTTGAATGCTGGTATTATAAGACAAATGCAAGCTAGGTACAATGTGTACTTCTCAAAATATAAAGGACCTAGTTAGGGTTATAAAGGTAAATAAGACTTTAAAATACAGATACTACTGATTGAGTACCAACAGTGTGTGTGTATGCAGATATCTATCTGTGTTCCCTTAACATAAATATCGTAAATACAAAGCATGTATATATGCATGTGTACATGTGTGTGCATGCCTGTGCAGTGAATCTAAGTTAACAGCAATAACAGTGCAAACATATTTTAACTAGGTCTTTAATATTCTTCTCTGGCTGAACTCACCAAAGAAATAACCTGTAATACAATGGCATTTTCCTTTCATACTAGAAAAACAAAAAAGCCCAAGTACTTTAAATGTGCTTATGATTCTCTTTTTAAAAAATCAGAATCCAAATATGCAAAGATGTTTTTAAAAGTTTTTTTCAATGTTGTCATAAAAGAATGGTTAAGAATTGGTCTCTATCCACAAATTCTGGCCCTTGTTATCACACCAAATAGTTCAGCTTGGAGAGTAATGTCATTTGTCACTGGGAACCCACCAAACCAACTTGAGTCAGTGCCTCCAGGATACTGGTGGTTTATAATCTTTGATCAAAACTACCTTCAAAAGAGGACTACTAACAATCCAAATGATCCCTAAAATTTTAAATGGCTCCCCACTGCTTTACAAAATAAATTCTGAACGTCTTCACAGAGTATCTCAAGGGCCTCCAGGATTTGATCCCTAATTACACTTTCACGTTCAAAGGCCCCAAGCTCCCATCCACCTACCCTTTCCTGACACACCCAGCCACTAGAACCTTTGCTCACAGTGCTCACTCCAGCCCGACAGGTCCTCAAGGGCTACTCAAAGATCCTTTCATCCCCAAAGCCTTACTGAGCTCTCTGCCATCACCCCACCTCTCCTTCCCGCAGCTTGACCGCTCACCACACAGCACTGGGAAGCGCTCGGCAGCCACTCAGTCCTGAAATGTCATCCTGAGACTGCTGGGAGTCCTCGGGGGTTCAGACTTGGAGGACTGGAAGCTGGGGCCCACCCCTCACGCCACACCTGAACAGCGCTCACGCTTGTCGACCTGGCTGTCACACTCAGCACCCTCTAGCCTCACAGTACGTCGGTCCTGTCCATTATCCAGCTTTCCTTTGTAAGAAAAAGCTGCAATGCCAGCAAATTAACAGAACAGAGAAAGTAATTTCACTTTTTTTTTTAACCTGGATATGCCAAAAAAGTACAAAATTAACAAGAGGATGAAAAGAAAAGTGAAAGGGCTTTATGGTCCTTTAAAGAGGTATTCTAAGTCACTTCAGAAGTTGATGGGATTTTTTTTTCAACTGTGTCTGATTTCACTTCAAAACTTCTTTTATTTTCTTAACAAAAATAAAAGGAAAATCATCCTATTGCTCCTACAACTTTATCGCTGTGAATATGAGTAAACAAGAGAGGGGAAGGCAGGTAAACGTATTTCTTAGGGTGTCCAGGCAGCCAGAAAACAAACAGGGAGGTAAGACCATAAGAAGGGACTGAACTGAGATGTATGCACGCATGCTTAGTCGCTCAGTCGTGTCTGACTCTTTGTAACCCCTTGGACTGTAGCCCGCCAGGCTACTCTGTCCATGGAATTTTCCAGGCAAGAATACAGCCATGGGTTGTTTCTTCCTCCAGGAGAAGCTGGAGATAACTGAGATGGATGAAGACAAATTATAAAAAGAAGGGATATCATGCATAACCCTGGAGCAGGCCCTCACAGTTCACTGCTAAACCATGTTCAGCACCCAGGAAGTGATGAATTTGTTGAACAGAATGTGTTTCTCCTTACTTCTACCACTTTGGACTTCAAATGCTTTATGCTTCTTTGGTGATCAAGGTTTTTGTACACAGGGAAACCTTGGCTGTAACAATCCTTCCTCCAAGATCTCTGCTTCACCCCNACAACAAAAAATCCCAAAGTTAGCAGAGGAAAGAAATCATGAAGATCAGAGCAGAAATAGATGAAAGAAACAACAGTAGAGATTAATAAAACTAAAAGCTGGTTGAGAAGATAAACAAAATAGACAAATTTTTAGCCAGACTCATCAAGGAAAAAAAGAGAGAAGAATCAAACCTACAAAATTAGAAGTGAAAAAGAAGAGGTTACAGCAGACAATGCACAAATACAAAGGATTATAAGAGACTACTATGAGCAACTACATGGCAATTAAATGGAAAACCTGAAAGCAGTGGACAGATTCTTAGAAAAACGTCAATCTTCTGAAACAGGAAGAAACAGAATTATGAACAACCCAGTTGCTGCTGCGGCTGCTGCTAAGTCGCTTCAGTCGTGTCCAACTCTGTGCGACCCCAGAGATGGCAGCCCACTGGGCTCCCCCANATCTTCCAAGACTGAAACAGGAAGAAACAGAATTATGAACAACCCAGTTGCTGCTGCAGCTGCTGCTAAGTCGCTTCAGTAGTGTCCGACTCTGTGCGACCCCAGAGATGGCAGCCCACTAGGCTCCTCTGTCCCTGGGATTCTCCAGGCAAGAACACTGGAGTGCGTTGCCATTCCCCTCTCCAACGCATGAAAGTGAAAAGTGAAAGTGAAGTCGCTCAGTCGTGTCCGACTCTTAGCAACCCCATGGACTGCAGCCCACCAGGCTCCTCCGTCCATTGGATTTTCCAGGCAAGAGTACTGGGGCAGGGTGCCATTGCCTTCCCCGGAACAACCCAGTTACAAGCACTGAAATCCAAACTGTGATTAAAAAAATCTCCCAAGAAACAAAAGCCCAGGGCCAGATGGTTTCACAGGTGAATTCTGTCAAACATTTAGAGAAGAGCTAATGACCATCCTTCCAAAACTCTTTCAAAAAATTTCAGAGAGAGGAACACTTCCAAACACATTCTACGAGTCCACCATCGCCCTGATACCAAAACCAGACAATGACAACACACAAAAAAGAAAATTACAGGCCAATATAACTGATGATTGGCATCACTGACTCAGTGGACATGAGTTTGAGCAAGCTCTGATGGACAGGGAAGCCTGGCATGCTGCAGTCCGTGGGGTCACAAAGAGCTGAACACTACTGAGTGACTGAATTAAACTGATTGATCACTGATGAATATAGATGTAAAAATCCTCAACAAAATTCTAGCAGACAGAATTCAACAACACATTAAAAGCTTATACACCATGATCAAGTCGGGTTATTCCAGGGATTCAAGGAGTCTTTAATATACACAAATCAATCAATGTGATACATCATATTAGCAAACTGAAAGATAAAGACCATATGATAATCTCAATAGATGCAGAAAAAGCCTTTGACAAAATTCAGCAACCATTTATGATTAAAAAAAGACTTCAAAAAATGGGTATTGTAGGAACCTACTTCAACATAGTAAAGGTCACATATGATAAGCCCACAGCAAACATTACTTTCAATGGTGAAAAACTGAAAGCATTTCCTCTAGGATCAGGAATAAGAAAAGGGTTCCCACTCTCACCACTATCATTCAACATAGTTTTGGAAGTCCTGCTGCTGCTAAGTCATGTCAGCTAACTCCCGTCAGTCGTGTCTGACTCTGTGCAACCCCATAGACGGCAGCCCACCAGGCTCCCCTGTCCCTGGGATTCTCCAGGCAAGAACACTGGAGTGGGTTGCCATTTCCTCCGCCAGTGCATGAAAGTGAAAAGTGAAAGTGAAGTCCCTCAGTCATGTCCGACTATTCGCGACCCCATGGACTGAAGGCTACCAGGCTCCCCGTCCATGGGATTTTCCAGACAGGGGCACTGGAGTGGGTTGCCATCGCCTTCTCCTTGAAAGTCCTAGGTACAGCAATCAGAGAAGAAAAAGAAATAAAGGAACCCAGATCAGAAAAGAAGTAAAATTATCACAGTTTGCAGATGACATGATACTAAACATAGAAAACCCTAAAGATACCATCAGAAAATTACTAGAGCTAATCAGCGAATTTAGCAAAGTCTCAGGATACAAACGCAATACACAGAAATCACTTGCATTCCCATATTTTAACAATGAATAATCAGAAAGAAAAATTAAGGGCTCAATCCCATTCACTTTTGCAACAGAAAGAATAAAATATCTAGGAACAAAAACCTACCTAAGGAGACAAAAGAACTGTATGTATAAAATTATAAGACACTGATGAAAGAAATCAAAGATGGCATAAACAGATGGAGAAACATTCCATGTTCCTGGGTAGGAAGAAGCAATATTGTGAAAATGACTATACTACCAAATGCAAACTACAGATTCAATGTGATTTTTATCAAATTAGCAATGGCATTTTTCACAGAAACAGAAAAAAATTTTCACAATTCATATAGAATCACAAAATACCCCCAATAGCCAAAGCAGTCTTGAGAAATAAGAACGGATCTGGAGGAATTAACCTTCCTGACTTCAGATTATACTACAAAGCCACAGTCATCAAGACAGTATGGTACTGGCACAAAAATAGAAATATAGACCAATGGAACAAGATAGAGAGCCCAGAGATAGACCCATGCACCTATGGGTACCTGATTTTTACAAAGGAAGCAAGAATATACAATGGGGCAAAGACAGCCTTTTCAATAAATGGTGCTGGGAAAACTGGACAGTTATATGTAAAAATGAAATTGGAACACCTTCTAATGCCACATACAAAGATAAACAAAATGGATTAAAGACCTAAATGGAAGACCAGAAACTATAAAACTCTCAGAGGAAAACATAGGCAGAACACTCAATGACACAAATCAAACCAAGATCCTGTTACCGACCCCATAGAGTAATGGAAATAAAAACAAAAGTAAACAAATGGGACCTAATTAAACTTAAAAGCTTCTGCACAGCCAAGGAAACTATAAACACAGTGAAAAGACAACCCTCAGAAGGAGAAAATGATAGCAAATGAAACAACTGACAAAGGATTAATCCCCCAAATATACAAGCAGCTCGTATAACTCAATACCAAAACACAAACAACCCAATCAAAAAGTGGGGAAAAGACCTCCTTCTCTAAAGAGGACATAAAGACGCCTAACAGACACAGAAAAAGATGCTCAACATCGAGATCTAGCGAAATGCAAATCAAAACTGCAGTGAGATACCAACCAACTCACACCAGTCAGAATGGCCATCATAAAAAGTCTATAAACAATAAATGCTGGAGAGGGTATGGAGAAAAGGGAACCTTCTGTTGGTGGGAATATAAATTGATACAGTCACTATGGAAGATGGTATGGAGATTCCTTAAAAAACTAGGAAAAAACTAGTTATATATCCTGAAGAAACCAAAACTGAAAAAGACACGTGTACCCCAATATTCATTCATTGCAGCACTATTTACCATAACCAGAACACGGAAGCAACCTAGATGTCCATCGACAGATAAATGGATGAATCTGTGGTGCATATATACAATCGAATATTACTCGGCCATAAAAAGGAACACCTCTGAGTCAGTTCTAATGAGGAAGATGAATCGAGAGCCTATTATACAGAGTGAAGTCAGTCAGAAAGAGAAAGATAAATATTGTATATTAATAGAAATACGTGGAATCTAGAAAGATGGCACCTATGAATTTATTTGCAGGGCAGCAATGGAGAAATAGACATAGAGAACAAACTAATGGACCTGGGGTAGGGGGCAAGAAGGAGAGGGTATGTATGGAGAGAGTAACATGAAAACTTACATTACCATACGTAAAATAGACAGCCAATGGGAATTTGCTGTATGACTCAGGGAACTCAAACAGGGGCTCTGTAACAATCTAGAGGGGTGGGATGGGGGAGAGGTTCAGGAGGGAGGCAACATGTGTATGCCTATGGCTGATTCGTGTTGGTATTTGTCAGAAAACAACAAAATTTCTGTAAAGCAATTATCCTTCAATTAAAAATAAATAAATAAAATTTAAAAATTTTATCTGAAGAAAATAATTATGGATGCTGAATAAAAGATAGCTATAAAAACATACATTTAAAGCAGAGTTGGTTTTAATTGTGAAAATTTAGAAACTGGCTGTCTAGCAACATCTGTTTAGTTAAGTAAATTGAGCTATAGCTGTACAAGGAATATATTATCATGCAGCCATTCAAGTATTTACATATATTTAAAGATGTTGTTCCTAATACCATGGAATGAAAATGAAAATAGCAAGGCAGAAAGGAGTACAATGCTGCTTTTACGTTACACACACAGGCACACATATGCACACAGTGCAAAAAAAAGTTTCAAAGATAAACATCACAGTATTTTCATCAGTCATGTCTCAGTTGGAGGGTTACAGGGTTTTTTTCCCTGTAATCCAGGTACATTTCTTAGCAATTAGTAGTTTTACTCCTTTGCATCAACAACTTCTAAATCTTTGCAAGGCAGACTATTTGGGGTATTAAATAAAAAGAGGCTAAAAGGTGTAAAACATAGATTTTTAAAACATTCATTTAATTTTTACAGAGAAGTTTCTTGAGAAGATTCAAAGTAGTCACTTATTGCCTGCTGTTTATTTTTTAAAAGTGAACTCTTTCATAAATAGATTGCAATGCTTTGCTTCAGAATGTGGCTCTATCACTTAGCCAGATCATTGCTACATGACCCTGGATATGACACATATCTGTGCTTCAGTTCCTCCATTTATACAACAGGTATAATATAACCATACCTGTGTTACAGGGTTGATGTGATAATAAATTAGTCAACACAAGTAAAGTGCTTGGAGAAGCACCTAGCAAATATACATGGTCAATAAATACCAGCTATTATTATCTGCTATTGTTGCTTTATGCCAGGAAAAAAAAAATGGCAAGGAAAATCTTGTTATGAATGACACACAGGAATCCAGCATTACTCTTATATAACATCAACACAGAAAAATATCCAGAGCCAAAACAGACCAGGTGAGATTTTAAAGCAAAGGTACATCTGTGAACTAGGTCATGAAAACAACTGGGAATAAGAAATATGAAAACAATAATCATGCTTTTAATAAGGGACAGCAAATTTTTTTTTCTGTTGGCTAAAAAATATGAAAACTTTCCCTTGAACTGGTTTATTCTAATATGGCTATCCTCTAGGAAATTAAAAATCAGAAAAGCTCATATTTTATTTACTAGATATGACTAAATCAGTGTTTTTCAAACTTCAAGTTATAACCCATGGGTAGTAAAAATCATTTTAGTAATCCAGCATTTTTTGGTCCAAGAACCTAGAACAGTTATCAAAAATATGAGAAATCAGAGTGCATCACACACAGATAAGGCAAGAATTGCTTCATACCATTTTTCCAGCAGTTAAAACATAATTTGTGTCTCTCTTGGGGCATGGTGGAAAAAAGACCTCTTATTGTGTGTCACAGTATTAAGAAATTGAAGAAATTTAAGATTTTATATGTTCATCTGGGTAACAGAT
>SJYW01035773.1:252452-273837 GCA_006410735.1 Raphicerus campestris | reverse complement strand
GTCCATTGGATTTTCCAGGCAAGAGTACTGGGGCAGGGTGCCATTGCCTTCCCCGGAACAACCCAGTTACAAGCACTGAAATCCAAACTGTGATAAAAAAAATCTCCCAAGAAACAAAAGCCCAGGGCCAGATGGTTTCACAGGTGAATTCTGTCAAACATTTAGAGAAGAGCTAATGACCATCCTTCCAAAACTCTTTCAAAAAATTTCAGAGAGAGGAACACTTCCAAACACATTTTACAAGTCCACCATTGCCCCGATACCAAAACCAGACAATGACAACACACAAAAAAGAAAATTACAGGCCAATATAACTGATGATTGGCATCACTGACTCAGTGGACATGAGTTTGAGCAAGCTCTGATGGACAGGGAAGCCTGGCATGCTGCAGTCCGTGGGGTCACAAAGAGCTGAACACTACTGAGTGACTGAATTAAACTGATTGATCACTGATGAATATAGATGTAAAAATCCTCAACAAAATTCTAGCAGACAGAATTCAACAACACATTAAAAGCTTATACACCATGATCAAGTCGGGTTATTTCAGGGATTCAAGGAGTCTTTAATATACACAAATCAATCAATGTGATACATCATATTAGCAAACTGAAAGATAAAGACCATATGATAATCTCAATAGATGCAGAAAAAGCCTTTGACAAAATTCAGCAACCATTTATGATTTAAAAAAGACTTCAAAAAATGGGTATTGTAGGAACCTACTTCAACATAGTAAAGGTCACATATGATAAGCCCACAGCAAACATTACTTTCAATGGTGAAAAACTGAAAGCATTTCCTCTAGGATCAGGAATAAGAAAAGGGTTCCCACTCTCACCACTATCATTCAACATAGTTTTGGAAGTCCTGCTGCTGCTAAGTCATGTCAGCTAACTCCCGTCAGTCGTGTCTGACTCTGTGTGACCCCATAGACGGCAGCCCACCAGGCTCCTGTGTCCCTGGGATTCTCCAGGCAAGAACACTGGAGTGGGTTGCCATTTCCTCTGCCAGTGCGTGAATGGACTGAAGGCTACCAGGCTCCCCGTCCATGGGATTTTCCAGACAGGGGCACTGGAGTGGGTTGCCATCGCCTTCTCCTTGAAAGTCCTAGGTACAGCAATCAGAGAAGAAAAAGAAATAAAGGAACCCAGATCAGAAAAGAAGTAAAATTATCACAGTTTGCAGATGACATGATACTAAACATAGAAAACCCTAAAGATACCATCAGAAAATTACTAGAGCTAATCAGCGAATTTAGCAAAGTCTCAGGATACAAACGCAATACACAGAAATCACTTGCATTCCCATATTTTAACAATGAATAATCAGAAAGAAAAATTAAGGGCTCAATCCCATTCACTTTTGCAACAGAAAGAATAAAATATCTAGGAACAAAAACCTACCTAAGGAGACAAAAGAACTGTATGTATAAAATTATAAGACACTGATGAAAGAAATCAAAGATGGCATAAACAGATGGAGAAACATTCCATGTTCCTGGGTAGGAAGAAGCAATATTGTGAAAATGACTATACTACCAAATGCAAACTACAGATTCAATGTGATTTTTATCAAATTAGCAATGGCATTTTTCACAGAAACAGAAAAAAATTTTCACAATTCATATAGAATCACAAAATACCCCCAATAGCCAAAGCAGTCTTGAGAAATAAGAACGGATCTGGAGGAATTAACCTTCCTGACTTCAGATTATACTACAAAGCCACAGTCATCAAGACAGTATGGTACTGGCACAAAAATAGAAATATAGACCAATGGAACAAGATAGAGAGCCCAGAGATAGACCCATGCACCTATGGGTACCTGATTTTTACAAAGGAAGCAAGAATATACAATGGGGCAAAGACAGCCTCTTCAATAAATGGTGCTGGGAAAACTGGACAGTTATATGTAAAAATGAAATTGGAACACCTTCTAATGCCACATACAAAGATAAACAAAATGGATTAAAGACCTAAATGGAAGACCAGAAACTATAAAACTCTCAGAGGAAAACATAGGCAGAACACTCAATGACACAAATCAAACCAAGATCCTGTTACCGACCCCACAGAGTAATGGAAATAAAAACAAAAGTAAACAAATGGGACCTAATTAAACTTAAAAGCTTCTGCACAGCCAAGGAAACTATAAACACAGTGAAAAGACAACCCTCAGAAGGAGAAAATGATAGCAAATGAAACAACTGACAAAGGATTAATCCCCCAAATATACAAGCAGCTCGTATAACTCAATACCAAAACACAAACAACCCAATCAAAAAGTGGGGAAAAGACCTCCTTCTCTAAAGAGGACATAAAGACGCCTAACAGACACAGAAAAAGATGCTCAACATCGAGATCTAGCGAAATGCAAATCAAAACTGCAGTGAGATACCAACCAACTCACACCAGTCAGAATGGCCATCATAAAAAGTCTATAAACAATAAATGCTGGAGAGGGTATGGAGAAAAGGGAACCTTCTGTTGGTGGGAATATAAATTGATACAGTCACTATGGAAGATGGTATGGAGATTCCTTAAAAAACTAGGAAAAAACTAGTTATATATCCTGAAGAAACCAAAACTGAAAAAGACACGTGTACCCCAATATTCATTCATTGCAGCACTATTTACCATAACCAGAACACGGAAGCAACCTAGATGTCCATCGACAGATAAATGGATGAATCTGTGGTGCATATATACAATCGAATATTACTCGGCCATAAAAAGGAACACCTCTGAGTCAGTTCTAATGAGGAAGATGAATCGAGAGCCTATTATACAGAGTGAAGTCAGTCAGAAAGAGAAAGATAAATATTGTATATTAATAGAAATACGTGGAATCTAGAAAGATGGCACCTATGAATTTATTTGCAGGGCAGCAATGGAGAAATAGACATAGAGAACAAACTAATGGACCTGGGGTAGGGGGCAAGAAGGAGAGGGTATGTATGGAGAGAGTAACATGAAAACTTACATTACCATACGTAAAATAGACAGCCAATGGGAATTTGCTGTATGACTCAGGGAACTCAAACAGGGGCTCTGTAACAATCTAGAGGGGTGGGATGGGGGAGAGGTTCAGGAGGGAGGCAACATGTGTATGCCTATGGCTGATTCGTGTTGGTATTTGTCAGAAAACAACAAAATTTCTGTAAAGCAATTATCCTTCAATTAAAAATAAATAAATAAAATTTAAAAATTTTATCTGAAGAAAATAATTATGGATGCTGAATAAAAGATAGCTATAAAAACATACATTTAAAGCAGAGTTGGTTTTAATTGTGAAAATTTAGAAACTGGCTGTCTAGCAACATCTGTTTAGTTAAGTAAATTGAGCTATAGCTGTACAAGGAATATATTATCATGCAGCCATTCAAGTATTTACATATATTTAAAGATGTTGTTCCTAATACCATGGAATGAAAATGAAAATAGCAAGGCAGAAAGGAGTACAATGCTGCTTTTACGTTACACACACAGGCACACATATGCACACAGTGCAAAAAAAAGTTTCAAAGATAAACATCACAGTATTTTCATCAGTCATGTCTCAGTTAGAGGGTTACAGGGTTTTTTTCCCTGTAATCCAGGTACATTTCTTAGCAATTAGTAGTTTTACTCCTTTGCATCAACAACTTCTAAATCTTTGCAAGGCAGACTATTTGGGGTATTAAATAAAAAGAGGCTAAAAGGTGTAAAACATAGATTTTTAAAACATTCATTTAATTTTTACAGAGAAGTTTCTTGAGAAGATTCAAAGTAGTCACTTACTGCCTGCTGTTTATTTTTTAAAAGTGAACTCTTTCATAAATAGATTGCAATGCTTTGCTTCAGAATGTGGCTCTATCACTTAGCCAGGTCATTGCTACATGACCCTGGATATGACACGTATCTGTGCTTCAGTTCCTCCATTTATACAACAGGTATAATATAACCATACCTGTGTTACAGGGTTGATGTGATAATAAATTAGTCAACACAAGTAAAGTGCTTGGAGAAGCACCTAGCAAATATACATGGTCAATAAATACCAGCTATTATTATCTGCTATTGTTGCTTTATGCCAGGAAAAAAAAAATGGCAAGGAAAATCTTGTTATGAATGACACACAGGAATCCAGCATTACTCTTATATAACATCAACACAGAAAAATATCCAGAGCCAAAACAGACCAGGTGAGATTTTAAAGCAAAGGTACATCTGTGAACTAGGTCATGAAAACAACTGGGAATAAGAAATATGAAAACAATAATCATGCTTTTAATAAGGGACAGCAAATATTTTTTTCTGTTGGCTAAAAAACATGAAAACTTTGCCTTGAACTGGTTTATTCTAATATGGCTATCCTCTAGGAAATTAAAAATCAGAAAAGCTCATATTTTATTTACTAGATATGACTAAATCAGTGTTTTTCAAACTTCAAGTTATAACCCATGGGTAGTAAAAATCATTTTAGTAATCCAGCATTTTTTGGTCCAAGAACCTAGAACAGTTATCAAAAATATGAGAAATCAGAGTGCATCACACACAGATAAGGCAAGAATTGCTTCATACCATTTTTCCAGCAGTTAAAACATAATTTGTGTCTCTCTTGGGGCATGGTGGAAAAAAGACCTCTTATTGAGTGTAACAGTATTAAGAAATTGAAGAAATTTAAGATTTTATATGTTCATCTGGGTAACAGATGACACTTATTTTGCCCTTATAAATGTTATAATTCATATTACTTATTATAGTATAAATATAAAATTAGGTTGTTATTAGATATTTAAAGGTATAACAGAAATAAAAAATGGTAAAGTGTTGTGGAGTCTGGACAATGATTTTAAATTCCATTAGAAGGAAAAAAACTACCTATTTTCATCTGGCATTTGAAAACACAGGACAGAGGATACAGAATTTTCTTTATTTGATGTCCCAGTATCAGAAAAAGCAACTTGATATGATAAATGGGTCACTGGCTTCAGAAACCCAGTAGACAGGAGCAGAAATGCCAGGTCCACAACTTATTAGCTTTATAACATTCACCAGCTAATCTCTCAGACTTGGTTTTCTGAAACTTAAGAATTTAAAGATTAATAAAAGGATGTATATCAAGCCTCCAACACTGTGCTCATGTATGGCGAAAAATGTAAGTCTTCTCTCATAGCTCTAAAACACAAAAAGTGAAATTTCTTATACCAGTGTAAGAAATGGTCCAGGATAACCTCACAGCTTATCTTGTTCACCCCTTAGATGACCTTCAACCAATCGTACCTTGAAGACAAACCAGACAGAGCTTTCTTGAGGATCTCGGGGGTTCTATCTAGGGATGGTGGAATTTCTGGAATATCAGAATCTGTTCTGGAATCCAAGTCTCCATATCTGTCATCAATATCAGTTTCCTAAAATTAAAGAAAAAAGAAAATCACTTTGCAAAATAAAAGGGGAAAAAGTGCATGCTTGCCAACACATCTATTTATTGCTCAGAGTACCAACTCTCATTTCCATAACTTAAAAAAAAAACCTACTAA
Organism: Raphicerus campestris; assembly: GCA_006410735.1. NCBI lineage: Eukaryota > Metazoa > Chordata > Mammalia > Artiodactyla > Bovidae > Raphicerus > Raphicerus campestris. The sequence continues at coordinate 268,312 of SJYW01035773.1, read as the reverse complement.
CTTATCTTGAATATGCAAGAACTGTTGGGCATCCTAGTTAGTAAAGTTCCTGCTAAAGTTTATCAACATAAAGGATTAATTTAAACAAAAAACACAAAAAGAAACTTCTATATTACCTAAATCACAAATTTATCACAAAATCAAATATTTATTGTTTCTCTGCTTAACAGAAAATACAGTGTTTGTGTTCATGTAGATTCTGATTAATGGTACATGAGTGAGTGTGTGAGTGAAGTCGCTCAGTTGTGTCTGACTCTCTGCAACCCCGTGGACTATAGCCTACCAGGCTCTTCTGTCTGTGTACAATGGTACACAGTCTCTTTTTTATTTGATTGCAATCAAAGCATCTCCAATAGGAGTAATATCTTACATTGGCATGGCATTTTAGATAGATACATAGACAGTGAAGCTGATTCTGACCTCTGTACGCCAACACTGAACTAAATCTCTGAGACTTCTGGGTGAAGTTAAAGAAGAATAGCTTTATTGCTTTGCCAGGCAAAGGAAGCCACAGCAGGTTAACGCCCTCAAAATCATGTGTCCCAGCTTAGAGAGAGTAGTGAGAAGTTTTATAGTTATGGGGTGTTATCACCTTGTGGACATTCTTGAGATTGGTTGCTGCTAAGTAGGGTCACCAGCATCATCCTTCAGGTTCCAACTGGTCTGGGGTCTGTGTGCTTGTGGGCAGCGTACCCTCATTAATCATTAACTTCTCCCACCTGGTGGGGGTTTCAGTATCTGCACAACAGCTCAAAGACATTGCCCTGGGTTTCCCTTACTGGGGAACGGGGACCTTGCCCCAAGGCTGCACTATTGTTTCTCTTGACTGTTTCTCCCTTGCCTTGCATTCCCTCCCTTTCCTAATTAACAACTGCTTAAATCTGGCTGTTGGAACTCAGTGAAGATCAAGGAGGCTGAATGAAGGCTATTTCCTGTAATCAGATGAATGGGGGACACGCAAAGGCTCTGTGCCCAGGAGTCCTACAGGGCCCTGCTAGGTATCAATAGATAGACAGATATAAATATGTAGATATACAGATACATACACATACACACACACACACACACACACACACATATAAATAAATAAATACATATATATATATATATATATTCATATAAAAAGAGATCAAAGCAGTCAATCTTGGGATTCCTTTAGAGGAAATCAACCCTGAACATTCATTGGAAGGACTGATCCTAAAGCTGAAGCTTCAATACTTTGGCCACGTGATGTGAAGAGCCAACTCACTGGAAAAGACCTTGATGCTGGGAAAGATTGAAGGCGGGAGGAAAAGGGGATGACAGAGGGTGAAATGGTTGGATGGCACCGCCAACTCAATGAACATGAGTTGGAGCAAACTCCAGGAGATGGTGAAGGACAGGGAAGCCTGGCATGCTGCAGGCCATGTGGTTGCAGAGTGGGATGAGACTTAGCAACTGAATGACAATATACATATAATTATTCAAAACACTCAAACTTCCATCATTTTATTAGATCCTCAAAAGATAATCCTGGCCACGATGGTAGAGTACAAAATCCTGGAGCCCACCTCCTCTCATGGGCACACCAAGTTTACAACTATTATCAGAACAGCTACTGATGAGAAAGAGTGATAGAATCTACCAGAAAAGATCTTCTACAACTAAAGATACAAGGAAAAATCCATAAGGAGATGGAAAGGGGGGGCAGTGGGGGTGGNGGGGCTGGAGGGTGGGGATTAGTTCCAGGACCTTCTAAGATACAAAAATCAGAGAAGAGACAGTATTTGTATACAATCTATATACATCCTTTCATACACTTTACATCATCTCTAGATTAATTATAAAACCTAATACAATGTAAACAGTTGTAAGTACAATGTAAACACCTGTGTGTGTGCCTGTCTCTTATACACATCTTCCATAAGGAGATGGAAAGGGGGGCAGTGGGGGTGGTACAGTCAAGATTCATACTATAGAAAAAGCAGTTTTAAGAGGAAAGGTTATAGTGAAACAAGTCTACCTCAGTCTCCTAAAACAAGGAAATAAAAGCAAAAATAAACAAATGAGATCTAAGGAAACTTAAAAGCTTTTGCCCAGCAATGAAAACCATCAACAAAAAGACAACCTACTGAATGAGAGAAAATATTTGCAAATGTTATGACTAATAAGGGGTTAATATCCAAAATATACAAATAGCTCATACAACTCAATATCAAAAAAACTAAACAACTCAATCAAAAAATGGGTAGAAAACCTGTATACATATTTTTCCAAAGAAGACATAAAAATGGCCAATTGGCACATGAAAAGGTGATCAACATCACTAATTATCATAGAAATGAAAATCAAAACCACAATGATATATCACATCTGTCAGAATGACTATCATCAAAAAGACCACAAATAACAAATGCTGGCAGTGATATGGAGAAAAGGGAACACTGGACAGTCGGTGGGAATGCAGATTTGTATAAGCACTGTGAAACCAGTATGGAGGGTCCCGAAAGAACTAAAAATAGAACTCCCATATGATTCTGCAACTCTACTTCTGTGTATATTCCTGAAAAACAAAAAAGAAAAACACTAATTCAAAAACATACATGCACCACAATGTTCAAAGCAGCATTGTTTCTAATGGCCAGCAGCATATGGAAGCAAGTGTCCATCAACAGACGAGTGGACAAAGAAGATGTGGTTTCGGGGCTTTCCTGTCAGCTCAGCAGGGAAAAGTCTGCCTGCCCATGCAAAAGACACAGGTTTGGTCCCTGATATGGGAGGATCCCACATGCCGTGGACCAACTAAGCCTGTGCACCACAGCCATTGAACCTGGGCTCTAGAACCCGGGAACTGCAACTGCTGAAGTTTGTGTGCCTAGAGCCCGGGCTCTGCAACAAGAGAAGTCAGCACAGTGAGAAGTCTGTGCACCGCAACTAGAGAAAAGCCCATGCAGCAACAGAGACCCACACAGCCGAAAATAAATAAAATTATAAAAAAGATGTGGTGCATAAACCACACACACACACACACACACACACACACACAGGAATGCTACTCAGACATAAAGAAGAAATTTTGCCATCTGCAACAACATGGACGGACCTGGAGGGTATTATGCCTAGTGAAATCAGTTCAGTCGCTCAGTCGTGTCTGACTCTTTGCAACCCCATGAGCCGCAGCACGCCAGGCCTCCCTGTCCATCACCAACTCCCGGAGTTCACCCAAACCCATGTCCATGTTCAAAAGTATCAATTCTTTGGCACTCAGCTTTCTTTATAGTCCAACTCTCACATCCATACATGACCACTGGTAGCGATCTTCATTAAAGAGTGCAATATACATAAATGCTTTGGGAGAGTGGCTTACAAAGGGAGAAACCGGGGGAAAGCGGCTGAAATGGGTGAGAGGAAGAGAACATTCACAGTGGGTGAATACAAGCAGAAGAGGCACTGAGCGGAGAGTTGGGCCAGAAGCTGATCCTAAGAATGAAAGTATGTAGGGAGAGTCTAAATGGTTAGGAAATCTCCAGCCAACTTAGCCCTCATTAGCAGCAAAGTTGTGGCAAATTTCATCACCCCTTCCAACTGTTCCTTCACCCACAAAACCTGGAAACATAAAAAAAAAACCAACCTGGAAATATTTAATGCCAAGGACTCACGTCAGTCAATAATTGGATTTATTACTATCAAATCCAATTCCTCAGTAAGTAGCTTACCAAATAAAATGGGTACCAAACAAAATGCCTTGGGTAGCATTATCAATATTCATAAAGGAATAATAACCTTTTGATCACTAACTATAAATCTCTTATCGAATACAAAGTTAAGTGTGACATTATACCAAAAATGATGCATAAAGCAAATGTCATGTTCCCACTGTAACCCTGAGAGTCAGTTGGCCTCAGAGCAGCTTAAACAAATAGCTGTTGACTAGTAAACCACCAGGCAGGACATCTCCTGCCAACATCACGGAACCTGCTGTTAGCCTGACGTGCCAGCAGGTTTTTGACATCTGGCACAATGGAACACATCACTTTTCTTTCTTCGCTCTGCTACTCTTTTTATCCCTGTCAATAACCCAGAGTGTTGGAAGCGTGGCGTGAGTGGTCGTGGAGATGGTGACTAACGGAAATGGCTCCATAAGGCGTATCACCAGGCTGCAGAGAGAGTACCGCACTAGGAGTGGGGAGTNGAACCTGCTGTTAGCCTGACGTGCCAGCAGGTTTTTGACATCTGGCACAATGGAACACATCACTTTTCTTTCTTCGCTCTGTGCCACTCTTTTTATCCCTGTCAATAACCCAGAGTGTTGGAAGCGTGGCGTGAGTGGTCGTGGAGATGGTGACTAACGGAAGTGGCTCCATAAGGCGTATCACCAGGTTGCAGAGAGAGTACCGCACTAGGAGTGGGGAGTTTCAGGTACACTCGTCACTCAGTACCTAGTGGGGATGGGGGCTGGAGGGTGGGGATTAGTTCCAGGACCTTCTAAGATACAAAAATCAGAGAAGAGACAGTATTTGTATACAATCTATATACATCCTTTCATACACTTTACATCATCTCTAGATTAATTATAAAACCTAATACAATATAAACAGTTGTAAGTACAATGTAAACACCTGTGTGTGTGCTTAGTCACTCAGTTGTATCCGACTCTTTGCAACTCATTGGACTGTAGCCTCCCAGGCTCTTCTGTCCATGGGATTTTCCAGGCAAGAACACTGGAGTAGGTCACCATTTCCTTCTCCAGGAGATCTTCCCAACCCAGGGATCGAACCCACATCTCCTATATTGGCAGGCGGATTCTTTACCCACTGAGCCATCGGGAAGCATCTCGCAAACAGTTGTGGTTTGGTTGCTAAGTCATGTCCAACTCTTTGTGACCCCATGGACTATAGCCTGCCAGGCTCCTCTGTCCATGGGACTTCCCAGGCAAGAACACTGGAGTGGGTTGCCATTTCCTTCCCCAGGGGATCTTCCCCACTCAGGGATAAAACCTGGGCCTCCTACATTGCAGGAAAATTCTTTACCAACTGAGACACCAGGGAAGCCCAAACACAGTTGTGAGTATGCCGCAAATTCAAGTTTTCCATGTTGGGACTCTCTGGGATTTTTTTTTTTTTTTTTCAAATATCTTGATCCACAGTTGGTTGAATCCATAGACTCACAACCCACAGATTTGAGGGCTGACTGTCCTAATTCCACCTCTACTTTAACTAGCAATGACAAAAGGCAAAACACTTGACCCTAAACAAACAGCCTCTGGTTTCCTTAAAAAATAAAAACACTGCACTTTCCAACAAACTGCCTCCAAGTCCACTTGGTAATGAAGGTGATGCGCCCCAACCCTCTGCAGCAGTTCATAAGCTTTGTGAGAAGAGGGACACTAGTGGCTTCACTTTTGACTCCCTAGAGGTTGGCAGAGGACCTTGCACAGCGGCTGGCACTTACTATGTAAANGAGGGCTGACTGTCCTAATTCCACCTCTACTTTAACTAGCAATGACAAAAGGCAAAACACTTGACCCTAAACAAACAGCCTCTGGTTTCCTTAAAAAATAAAAACACTGCACTTTCCAACAAACTGCCTCCAAGTCCACTTGGTAATGAAGGTGATGTGCCCCAACCCTCTGCAGCAGTTCATAAGCTTTGTGAGAAGAGGGAACACTAGTGGCTTCACTTTTGACTCCCTAGAAGTTGGCAGAGGACCTTGCACAGCAGCTGGCACTTACTATGTAAATATGTGTTGAATGAACTGAGTCTATAAACTTATGCTAACATTTAAGATTAAGATAGTTCTCAACTATTCTTGCTAGGTGAATAATTTTGGCTGTGTCACCTTGCTTGGAACCCCCTTTTTGCACTCGTGAAATGAGGGCTTCTGACTATGAAGGGCTATGGGCTGTTCTTTTGCAAATATAAAAAGACAATGAAAGTGTATCCGGCAAATGATGAATGGAAGTTGAAATAAAGTTTCTTTATTACCCTGCAAATCTCATTCCTACAGTGAAACGAACTTCGAAAGTACTCTACAAATGTCGATTTATTTATATCTCACATTACCTTATAGATAAGTAAATAATCACATCCTTTTTGTAACTGAAAAAATTTAGGCTCACAAAGATTGAGTAAGGTTACCTCAGCTTGAAGCAATGTAGCCAGGAGGCAGAAGGAAAAATGACAATTTCTCCACAAACTGATCTGCAGATCCAGTGTAATCCCAGTCATGTCAATTGGCTTTTATTTTGTGTGGAAATAAACAGGCTGACTCTAAAATTTATATGAAAATGCAAAAGGACCTTAAGAGCCAGAACCACCTGCAGATAAAAACAAAACTGAAGGACTTACACTGTTTTCAAAAGTTATTAAGCTGTAACTGATATTGGCACAAAAACTGATCAATGGAATAGAAGAAGGGATCTAGAAATTAATCCACACTTATATGGCCAATTGACTTCACCAGGTTGAAAGGTAATGCAATATACAATGCTGGAATAATTAGATAATTATATAAAAGGAAGGAAGAAAAAACTTTGATTCATACTTCACACTACTTACAAAAATTAATTCAAAATAGATCAGACATTTACATAAAGCTATACAATTCTCCAAGCCAGGCTTCAGCAGTATGTGAACCGTGAACTTTCAGATGTTCAAGCTGGTTTTAGAAGAGGCAGAGGAACCAGAGGAACTGCAAACATCCACTGGATCATGGAANCCAAACAGTGCTAAAGAGATCAGTTCTGGGTTTTCAGCTTTAGCTGAAAATCCAATATTTTGGCCACCTCATGAGCAGAGTTGACTCACTGGAAAAGATTCTGATGCTGGGAGGGACTGGAGGCAGGAGGAGAAGGGGATGACAGAGGATGAGATGGATGGATGGCATCACTGACTCAATGGACATGAGTTTGCGTGAACTCATGTTCACCCAATGTTGGGTAATAGACAGGGAGGCCTGGCATGCTGCAATTCATGGGGTCTCAAAGAGTCAGACATGACTGAGCGACTGAACTGAACTGATACAATTCCATAAACTCTTGCGACCTAAGGTTAGCCAAAGACTTAAATATGACAACAAAAAAGTAGGANAGGCCTGGCATGCTGCAATTCATGGGGTCTCAAAGAGTCAGACACAACTGAGCGACTGAACTGAACTGATACAATTCCATAAACTCTTGCGACCTAAGGTTAGCCAAAGACTTAAATATGACAACAAAAAAGTAGGATTCATAAAAGGAAAACTGATAGATAAAACCATTTCAAAATTAAAATGTTCTGCTTTTCAAAAGACACTGTTAAGAGAAAGAGAAAACAGCTATAAACTGGGAAAAGATATCTGCAAGAGAGAATGTGCGCTCAGTCATGTCCAGCTCTTTGCAACCCCATGGACTATAACCCAAGAGGCTCCTCTGTCCATGGAATTTTCCAGGCAAGAATACTGGAATGGGTTTCCATTTCCTACTCCAGAGGATCTTCCCAACCCAGGGATCGAACCCATGTCTCTTGTGTCTCCTGCACTGGCAGGCAGATTATTTACCACTAGCACCACCTGGGAAGACCTGATATTTGCAAATCACACATCAAATAAGGGTCTTGCATCCATGATATATTAAGAATTCCCAACATTCAATAAGAAAACAATCAATGTAATCAAAATATATGGGCAAAGCTTTATTTGAACAGACATCTCACGGAAGGCAACAGTACCCTGATGGTAACTGGCATATGAAGAAACGCTCAACATTTTGTTATTAGGGAGTCAAAGTGACAGTCCCTGAGTTATGTCCGACTCTTTGTGACCTATGGACTATACAGTTCATGGAATTCTCCAAGCCAGAATCTGGAGGGGGTAGCNATTAAGAATTCCCAACATTCAATAAGAAAACAATCAATGTAATCAAAATATATGGGCAAAGCTTTATTTGAACAGACATCTTACGGAAGGCAATAGTACCCTGATGGTAATTGGCATATGAAGAAACGCTCAACATTTTGTTATTAGGGAGTTAAAGTGACAGTCCCTGAGTTATGTCCGACTCTTTGTGACCTATGGACTATACAGTTCATGGAATTCTCCAGGCCAGAATCTGGAGGGGGTAGCCTTTCTCTTCTCCAGGAGATCTTCCCAACCCAGGGATCGAAACCAGGTCTCCTGTATTAGGCAGATTCTTACCAGCTGAGCCACAAGGGAAGTCCAAGAATACCGGTATGGGTAGCCTATCCCCTCTCCAGTGGATCTTCCCAATGCAGGAATTGAACCAGGATCTCCTGCATTGCAGGCGGATTCTTTACCAACTGAGCTATCAGGGAAGTTATTATGGAAAGGCAAACCAAAACCACAATAAGATACTATGACACACCTGCTGCTGCTGCTGCTGCTGCTGCTAAGTCGCTTCAGTTCAGTTCAGTTGCTCGGTCGTGTCCGACTCTTTGCGACCCCATGAATTGTGTGCGACCCCATAGAGGGCAGCCCACCAGGCTCCCTGTCCCTGGGATTCTCCAGGCAAGAACATTGGAGTGGGTTGCCCTTTCCTTCTCCAATGCACGAAAGTGAAAAGTGAAAGGGAAATCGCTCAGTCGTGTCCAACTCTTTGCGACCCCATGGACTGCAGCCCATCAGGCTCCTCCGCCCATGGGATTTTCCAGGCAAGAGTACTGGAGTGGGGTGCCATTGCCTTTCCGACACACCTTCTAGCATAGCTAAAGAATAAAAACTGAACATACGAAGTCTCAGAGAAGATGTATTGAAACTGGGCCTCTCATACACTGCTGGTGGGAATGTGTACAATCATTCTGGAAAAGAGTTTGGCAGTTTCTTAAAAAGTTAAATACACGTCCACCCTATGACCCAGTCATTTCAATCCCAGGTATCTGCCGCAAAGAAATGAAAGCATATGTCCACACCAATGGACACAATGGTCATGGCAGCTTTCTTTGCAACAGCTCCAAACTGAAAACAACTCAAATGTTGCAAAGGACAAACTGGGCTACATCCATACAATGAAAAACTACTCAGCAACAAAAAAGAACTACTGATGTATGCAATAAAATGCGTGAATGTCAACAAAATTATGCTGAGTAAAAAGAAGCTAGAAAAAATGTACATATGATATATATATATGCATACATATATGTGGGTATATGCATATATGTATGTATTGAATTCTATTTACATAAAATTCTGGAAAATACACATTCATCTATAGTGCCAGAAAGCAGAGCAGTGATTGCTGTGCTCAGTTGTGTCTGACTCTTTGTGACCCTAAGGACTGCAGCCTGCCAGGCTCTTCTGTCCATAGGATTGCCCCAGCAAGACTACTGGAATGGGTTGCCATTTCCTCCTCCAGGGGATCTTCTGACCCAGGGATCAAACCCATGTCTCCAACCTCTCCTGGATTGGGAGGTGGATCCTTTACCACTGAGCCACCAGGGAAGCCCAATCAGTGATTATCAAAAGGTAAAAGGGGAATACAAAAGGGCAGGAGCAAACTTTTAGTGGTGACGGGTTTGTTCACTATCTTTATTGCAGTGTAAATTCATGGGCGTATGCATATGTCAAACTGCACAGTGTAATAAGCACGGTCACGTTAGTGTAGTCACATAGGTCATGGGGACTCCTGAATAGTACACAGGAGCCCATGGTCAGGGAAAGAGAACTGAAGTGCTTCTCGACACCTGGGACTGAAAAGGCAGGAAGAAAACCATTCAAGATGATGGCTCCAAAGACGTCTCTAAACTGATGAAAGTAAGCAGCAGTTTAGAATGTAACAAAGGATAATGCATTAAATCAATCACAATTTCCACCCCTCTTACATCTAGTCCCCTAAAAAGTGAGTCAGATGACCAGTGTCAGCTTCTCCACTCCAGGTCCCTTGAGGTTCACACTGATTCCTGTACCTGCTGCTGCTGCTAAGTCACTTCAGTTGTGTCCAACTCTTTGCGACTCTATGGACTGTCTGTGAGTTCTCCAGGCAAGAACACTGGAGTAGGTTGCCATTTCCTTCTACAGAGGATTCTTGTACCTAGCATTCAAACTGCAAACAAGCATATGGAAAGCCTCAAGTGACACAGAGTTCTGTGCCTAAAAGGATGGAAGCCTGTTAAAAATCTTGAATCTAAACAGTTCTTGGGCTTCCCTGGTGGTTCAGTAGTAAAGAATCGCCTGCCAATACAGGAGATACAGGTTCGGTCCCTGGACTGGGAAGATCCCCTGGAGAAGAGAATGGCTACCCACTCCAGTATTCTTGCCTGGGAAATCCCATGCACAGAGGAGCCTGGTGCGCTACAGTTCATAGGGTTGCAAAGAGTTGGAATCAACTTAGTGACTAAACAACAACAAACAGCTCTTACTTGAAAGAAGAGTAGTTTATATTCCTGATTTCAGCATTTTCTCTCAGTCTCTTCACTGTTTCCAGTAATGTCCAACTCTTTGCAACCCCATGGACTGTTGCCGCCATGCTCCTTTCTCCATAGGATTTTCCAGGCAAGAATACTGGAGTGGGTTTCCATTTCCTTCTCCAAGGGATCTTCCCTACCCAGGGATCGAACATGGGTCTCCTGCATTGCAGGCAGATTCTTTACCAACCGAACCACCACAGAAGCCCTTTCTTATTCTCAGCTATTAAATGGGCAATATTGCTAACTGAAACAGTTAGGAAGCAAAGTTAAGATGCAAAATTACTGTTTTCTCTAAATCACTCTAAAAGCATCAGCGATCATGACTAGTACTGCTCTGTCGCTGCTCAGTGGCTGAATCCTGTCCGACTCTTTGTGACCCCACAGGTTGCAGCACACCAGGCTTTCCTGTCCTTCACTGTCTCCTGGAATCTGCTCAAATTCATGTCCACTGAGTTGGTGATGCTATCTAACCATCTCATCCTCTACCACTCTCTTCTCCTTTTGCCTTCGTTCTTTCCCAGCATCAGGGTCTTTTCCAATGAGTCGGCTCTTCACATCAAGTGGCCAAAGCATCGCTACTGCCACTACTGAGTTAGGAACTATGATGATGCAGTACAGAACCAATCTGTGTCATTTTAATTCAACTGCATCTCCATCGAGTTTGAAGATTCCGCCGGTGGCCTCCTGATCATCTGACATTACATGCTCTAAAATGACATTCCAACAGTGTCCCAGCCAGAGCTGAGTCCTAGTTCCAGCTCTGCACCTGTCTGAGGTCATTTTGGGTAATAACAAACACAGTCTAAGGCAAGTTTATTAAAAATACACATACATGCACATATACACACATATGTATGAACTAAATTTTTTCTAAGATCACTTGAAGCTTCACAGTTCTCAGACCATACTTTATTGGGAAAATTTGAAGCATCAAACATTGATTCCCCCCTTCTGTTTTTCAAAATGTTTCTGTATCTAACCTTGATTCCTTCTTTCCTTTCCCCGAATACCCCAGTTATCTGTTCCACACTACATCTGCTTTCTTTTTCCTAGGGACAGCCCACCCTCGTCAGCATCTTCACTCCCACTTGACTTCTTTATATAAATTCTTGTCTTTCCTTGTTCGAAAAAGGAAATTTTTACTCAGTCCTCCAGTCCTTTCTAGCTGCTATTCTGTGCTCTTTGGCACTTTCTACGATTACTACCAACTTTTATCTTTCACATTCCTCAGCTTAAACCTCAGCTTCTATGAAGGTCTTTGGCTAAATCCCATGTTCTCCACCTCTTCCTCATTTCTAAATATTAATGACAGTATCTTCTAAGCAATCCCTCCTCCTCTAGCTCTCAGGATCTCTCTATTTTGGCGTCTTCCTTACATCTCCACCCTACTGTAAACATGCCCCATCCTAATCAGAAGTCTCTATTGTTGTTCAGTCACTATGTCCTGTCCAACTCTTTGCAACCTCCAGGGATGCCAGGCTTCCCTGTCCTTCACTATCTCCTGCTCAAACTCATGTCCCTTGAGTCGGTGATACCACCCAACCATCTTATTCCTTGTTGTCCCCTTCTCCTCCTGCCCTCAGTCTTTCTCAGCATCAGGGTATTTTCCAATGAATCGGCTCATGACATCAGGTGGCTAAATTATTGGAGCTTTGGCATCAGTCCTCTAGATTTCAGTCCCATTCCCACCACCACCTGGAGCCGCTTCCCTACTTTGGAGAATGCCGTACCTGCCCCACTCAACTCACCCATCTCCCGCATCACCTGCAAAACCCCTGCAAAACCCCTGCAAAACTGCCCAATCATTTTTGCTTTTTTCTTAAGTCTCTTAAGTTGTGGACCAAAATGTGTCTCCAGCGGGCTCTTTTATTAGTCTAACCCTTGTCTAGGGTCCCATCACCATCATCTAAAATATGCTTCCTGTCTCTCAACCCCTACTCCTCCACTCTTCCTAGACTTAGGACGTGCCCTCATTATTTCATATGTATAGCATTTGCAATATACGCCTATTTGGTTTCTCTGTGGCAGTTCTCTCCCCCTTCCAACACTTTCTCCAGACTGCTGCTAGAATGACAGGCTAATGTCTCTGCAAAAACTTCTCAGTGGCTTCCAGGAGTCCATAGAAGAAAGCTTAACCTCCCTCGCAAGACCCTTAAACTCCCAACCGCTCCTTGCAAACTATAGTTTATACTCCAGGACTATCAAACTAAGCTCAGTTCACTGTGCCTAGAATGCTAATTCAAGAAACAGTTCCACGTGCCCTTTGCCTAGAATGCCTTTCCCTGACACCTGTCTACCTAGCAAGTCCCCAGGCATCTTTTAATTCCAAACTCAACCCTCATCTCCTCTTTCAAGCCTTTCCTGTTGTCTCCATATAATGGCCAGCTATGCCCTCTTTGCTAAGAGCAAAGTAAAGAAGTCTTGTTCAGACATCTATTAAGTCTAATTATGTGTGTCTCCTTCAGGGGGGTTCCTTGAGGGAGTGGTCTTGCTATCTCTTAAGTATTATTCCAGCATTCAGCAACAGGGAACATTTTCACTTGCTAATGCCCTGGAGCACAGAGCTTTCTCTCAGAATAAGTCTCCAGGTCCTGAAGGAAGAGAAGGTCATGTTAATAACACCACTGTAAAAAGACTACAAAATGGCATGGGAGTGTACAATAATAGCGGAATAGACCATGCTTTCTGTACTTCTTTCATTAATTTCATTAAGGGTTTTTGCCTTTACTGTAACTTGACTAGAGAAGGCACTTAGAAGAGTTTAAATGAACCAAATATTAACCAGCCTCTGATGTGCAGGCTGATTTTATAATGGCCCTTGACCTGGAAATACAGGTGCATTCAAATATACACCCTGATAAGAAAGGAGGAAGAGAGGATAGAGTTCAATAACTCAGAGCTTGCCAAGTCAAAAGTTCCTTGCGATAAACTCTAAAAGGACGAAATATTTTAGACATGGTTTGAAAAATGCTCATCCTTGATGATTTAGAAATCTTAACAGAACTGGTTACACATGGCACCATCTACTCTTAGAGAATCAAGCTAGCTATGTATTAATGAAAACTAACAGAAACATAGAACATATATTGTGTGCATTGTGATTATACATATTCACACATTTGTAAATTTATGGATAAATTAAGGTTGACAATAAAATGTAACAGTGCAGCACTTATAAATAAATATGCAGCGTTAACCCACTCACAGTTAGCTAGAGACAACAGTTCTGATGGCTGCAATCAAACCAGAGAAGTAGTTTTCCTTTTAAATGTAGTATTAGGGCATTAAGAAACGTATTACTTCAAAAGTTATTTTATGGATGGCTTCCTGAACATGTTTTTTCTTTTTAAAAGCTTGTTATTTTCTCCCAGTTAAGGAAGTGATCATGGGGAAGCTGGTATTTCCTTGGTTCTAAACTATACCAGTGCTAAAACGAAACAAACCCCAACCTAATTAATTCTATTTTTGGTCTAGTTTCCAAGGCAATTTTCACAAAAACTATTCTCAGCCCACTGTTTTCAGCTTTGTAACATCAACCTTCAGTAGCCAGCAACTGTTACACTTTGTGTAATCCCTTGACACACAAGTTCTATCATAGATCACTTTATTCCACCTGCCTCTAAAGGGTCAAGGGGAAAAAAAGGATCTCTCTTCCCATTGATTTTAATGTTTCTTTCCTAAAATCACTGTTGTGGGATGTGTTCCCACCTAAGTTTTATAACTTTGGTTACCTCAAGTTCATCAGCATCAAGTTTCTGGTGGAACCCTCCACAAATTGGATCTGTGAGTCTCAGTTGGGTCCAACTCTTTGCCACCCTATGGACGCATGTAGCCTCTATCCATGGAATTCTCCAGGCAAGAATACTGGAGTGGGTGGCCATTCTCTTCTCCAGGGGATCTTCCCAACTCTGGGATTGAACCTGGGTCCCCTGCATTGCAGGCAGATTCTTTACCATCTGAGCCACCAGGGAAACCCTTCTCAGCAACTGTACAAACAAGAAAAAAGGGACTCGGGAACAGTTTTTAGTTCCAAGAGGCCACTGACCCGACCTTGAGCAATCGACTTCACTTCTGTAATACAAACTGCAGTACCTGCTTCCAAAAAAGAATGCTTCCAGAATTAGCTTCCGTGCTTTGAGTTTCTAAGATAAAATGGAATTTAATAGAAGATTTTATAAAATAATCTTATTGCCCGGCCCAATTTCCTAAACGGTCAAGGATAAAAAAAAAATTGTAAAACTGGACACCCCCTCCCCGCCCAAATTTCTAGTTGCACCACTGTATTACCAAATAAGCTGAAGTCTGTCTCTCTACAACTTTTTAAAAAGCATACTAGCATTATATCTACTTATTCTTCAAGGTGAAGTAAAGGCAATCTGTAGAGATGGAAATTTTAAAAGTCCTTATGAATTCACGTTATCAGGTCAGATGAAATCCACTGTTAAAAGTGTATTGTCTGCCGCGGACTCAAAAGAAGCTGGAGGGTCACAATGTGGTCAAGTGTAGGAGACTCTGAAATCTATGATTCTGAGAAAGGACAGAGGAAACGAAAGTGCTGATGGGGGAGCGCGAGAAGCCAAGCGTCAGGGTCCGATGACAGGTTAGAAGGGAAGGTGCGTGTCTTAAGTTTAGTCCTAACTCTCCCGAGAAGAGGTGAGGCGCGGCTACTAGAGACGCTGCGAACTCTTAGGGTGGGAGGGACCCTCCCGGTTTAGCGTCGGCCCCAGACCCCGCGGAGGAGGGACTGGAATTGCAGAAAGTAAACTGGAGTCAAGCTGAATCCTGCAGCCATCCTGGGAGCGGCCACGGCCACCCCGAGAAGCGCACCGTCGCTGGGGTCCGGCTCCCACTGAATTCAGCCGGGCGGAGCGCGGCGCGGCCAGCAGCTTCACTGGACATTCCGCGGGGCCCCACCCTCGCTCCCTCCCTCCCAGGTGTCCCGGCCCCATCTGGACGCAGCCTGGGACGCGGGGGCTGCGCCGCTCGGGCTCCGCTTACCTTGTCACTGGTGCTCTCGGTTTCGTGGTCGCCGCCGGCCGCCTCTCCCTCGCGGGGTGGCGACGCCGCCTCTCCCCCGGGGCCAGGGCCGCCGCCTCCCCGGTGCCTGAGTTCCCACATCTCCGGATCCAGCGCCCCGAAATCCGAGCTTGCGCGCGAGGTCTCGGAGTCCCGCCGAGCCGCGGCCACTCACACGCCTCACCGCTCCCCCACACCCCACCTGCAGGCGCCGCCGCCGCCGCCGCGCCGGGTCACCCCCAAAACGGCATCAACGAGCGAGCGCTCGTGGCCGCCTCCAGCGAGCGCGGCGCCGGGGGCCGGCTCGGGGAGCCCGGCCGGAGCGGAGAAGGCGGGGGCGCGGCGGAGGGCGGCCGCTGGTTGCCAGGTGCGCGTCCCCACGCGGAGGCCCAGGTGGGCGGAGAAGGGACCGGGAGGGCAGGAGCGAGCCTGACCCGCTTCGGCGCTCCGCCGGGGCGCCCGCCGCCC
>SJYW01035773.1:212524-236159 GCA_006410735.1 Raphicerus campestris | reverse complement strand
AGAGAAGCCTGGTGGGCTACAGTCCATGGCGTCTCAAAAAGTCAGACACAACTGAGGGACTGAGCACACACACAACTGGAATAGGAGTTTTATTTGAGCCAAACTGAGGCCTGTAGCCTGGAAGACAACCTCTCTTAGGACGCATGGTTTTCAGCAGTTTTATATTTTGTCATCACAAAGAACACCCGACAAGTCAGGGATATATTCCTTCAAGATTTCAAAAATACACCCCCCCCCCCGCCCCCACCACCAATAGCAGATCAGCATGTGCACAACAAATCAGTGTGGTTTTGATACCTGGGCGAGGACTGTCATCATTGAAGGAGGACTGGCATCCCAGGAAGAGAGGCCTTTAATCTTTATTTTTAACATGGACATCCTTTACTACTGATCAATGTACCCTTTTCTTTAATGACAGAAGCAGATGTACAATGTTTGCAAGGCCACAAACAAGTGGTTTTAGTTTGCATAAAATTCAAGTTAAATCATGCATGAGCCAGAATGACTTTCCCATACCTCAGCATGCAAACATTTCTTGCATTAGTGATATATGTTTGGCTACCGCATCAAGATGTTATCTTATTTCTTCATTAAATAACTACTATTTTTTCCTTCTTTTCAACGAATAAAGAATAGGTGAGAAATCATGCAAATACCCCATTCTTCATCAAAATTTCTCCTTAGGTTTGAAATCTATTGCTATTTCTTGCCTTGTTCAGTTTTACTAGGATGGTGGCAAAATGCTCATTTTTAACTCCTGCCCTCCCTCCACATTTATCAGTCTGTCTTCAAAATTCTCCAGTCAGCTGGAGCCCTCCCTTCTTCTTATCTGTCTGCCTGCCTATCTATATTTATCCATTTTATTAGGTTGGTGCAAAAGTAATTTTGGTTTTGCATTGTTGAAATTTGCCATTTGATATTGGAATACATTCTTAAATGTGGTTATGTTATACATCATTTGGATGCACATTTCTTGCTTTATGTCTTTTGCTAATGAGTTATTACTTGCTGTTTATTTTATGTGTATTTTAGACTATAAAAATGATGTTAGACAAAAAGCAAACTCAAGCAATTTTCTTATTCTAGTTCAAACTGGGTCATAAAGCTGTGGAGACATCTCGCAACAGCCACAATGCATTTGGCCCAGGAACTGCTAACAAACCTAGAGTGCTGTGGTGATTCAGGAAGTTTTGCAAAGGCAGACTAGAGCCTTGAAGATGAGGAGCCCAGTGGCCGACCATTGGAAACTGACAATGACCAGCTAAGAGGGTCATCGAAGCTGATCCTCCTATAACCTCTATGAGGTTGCCCAAGAACTCAGCATTGACCATTCTAAGGTTGTTTGGCATTTGAAGCAAATTGGAAAGGTGAAAAAGCTCAATAAATGGGTGTCTCATGAGCTGACTGCAAATCAAAAAAAATTTGTCATTTTGAAGTGTTGTCTTGTCTTATTCTACAAAACAACAAACCTTTTCTCAATCAGATAGTGATGTGCAGTGGAAAGTGGATTTCATACAACAACCAGCTCAGTGGTTGGACTGAGAAGAAGCTCCAAAGCCCTTCCTGAAGCCAAATTTGCACCCCAAAAAGGGTCATGGTCACTGTTTGGTGGTCTACTGTTGGTCTGGCCCACTACAGCTTTCTGAACCCAGTGAACCCATGACATCTGAGAAGTATGCTCAGCAAGTTGATGAGATGCACCAAAAACTTCAACGCTTGCAGCCAGCATTGATCAACAGAAAGGGCTGAATTCTTCTCTACGACAATGCCCAACCACATGTTACACAACCAATGCTTCAAAAGTTGAATGAATCGGGCTACAAGGTTTTGCCTCATCCGCCATATTCACCTGACCTCTCACCAACTGACTACCACTTCTTCAAGCATCTAGACAACTTTTGCAAGGAAAATACTTCCACTACCAGCAAGATGCAGAAAATGCTTTCCAAGAGTTCCTCAAATCCTGAAGCACAGATTTTTTTATGCTATAAGAATAAACAAACTTATTTCTCATTTGCAAAAAAGTATTGATTGAAATTTTTCCTGTTTTGATTAATAAAGATGTGTTTGAGTTTAGTTATAACGATTTAAAATTCAGGGTCCAAAACCATAATTATTTTTGCATCAGCCTAGTAGTATGAACTCATGAATTTTATTTGACCATGCCACACAGTGTGTGGGATCTTAGTTCCCTCACTAGGAATAACACCTGCAACCCCTGCGATGGAAGAGGAGAGTCTTAACTACTGGACCACTAGGAAAGTCCGTAAAATGAATCATTTTGGTGATCAAATTGTCCCAGGTTTTGCCAGGAGAAGTCTCAAGCTAGCACCTGTGTCCTTGTGATATGCTCCTAGTCTATTCCTTTTTTCTTTTTTTCAAATTTGGAGAACTTGACACAACAAGCTGTTTCAGGATCAACTTGTATCTATTCTGCCCCGAGCCAGGAGTTAATTAATACAACCTCCTATCTAGGCAGCAGTTACAGACTCAGTGAGTATGCAGAAAGAGGGGAAGTATAACCCTGGGGTGGGAAGACCTTCAGCCTTCTGCAATATGAGCAAAGTAGAATGGATAATAATGAAGTAATCTGGTGAACATGTCTGTTGTTAGGAGAAAAACCAGATTTGGCACATGCATTATTCTACAGCTATGTCCACAGAATAAAATAGTGGCTTGATACACATCAGTGGTAAAGAATCCACCTGCCAGTGTAGAAGACTTAGGTTCAATCCCTGGGTTGGCGAGCCGAGTTCAATTAGCCCTAAAGGGAAAATCCTATGTCCAGAGGAGCCTGACTGGCTACATCTGTGGGGTCGAAAAAACTCAGACACGATTTAGCAACTGAGCGTGCATGCGTGCAATCAATCCAATTCAAAAGGGTGTTCAGAAAATAATACTGGGAACGTTCACTAGGGGGAGCTATTATAACAGATTATGTGATGCTCCTTAAATTTTTTTTTTGTAGTTGGTTGATAATGAATCTTTTGTAAGTGAAAGTTGGTAAGTATGATGCTGTACTTTTGTGCAGACTATAAATATGACAGCAGACTGTTTTTGAAAGATAAACATTAGTAGAATTTTTAGAAAATAAATATTTCCCAAGCTTTGAAAACTACACTAGGATTCTATTCCATCTTGGCCGAAAGAATTTCATAGAAATTGAGTAGGACTAATAGTTAAATAAAGTTCACGTTAAACGATGAAACAAAGTCAAACCATTTAAAATGATTGCCAACATTCTCTGAAATGACTATAGAAAGTAAAGACAAATGACAATTGAAATGCAGTTCTCTCGAGTCTTGCTCTAATAATCAGTAGTGAAAGAAGACTCTTAACACAAAAGAAGTGACTTTGAATCAGAAATAACCTGGTGATTTAGGACATACAGTGATGCAGCAGCAGGGCCAAGGATCTGCCGGCCGTCAGGGGACCCAGCTATCCTGCTCTTTGACCCCAGGCCAGTCATTCAGCCTCAGTTGCCCCATCCCTTCCTGAACAGGGCTGGAGCTCCAAGGCTCCTTTGGGTTCTCACACTCTATCATGGTGACACTGAAAGCAGAAAGTTAGTGTACTTTAAGATATTTATTTGCTTAACTTTTACTATCTGATGTATTTTAGTCACATGGTCCATATTGTAGTCCAGCCAGATACCCCCAAATCAGTCATAATTTATATACGAAAATATTTCTGGTACTTCCCTGGTGGTTAAGACTTTGCACTTTGAAGATAGGGTGTGCATTTTCTATCCCTAGTCAGGGGAACTAAAATCCCACAAGCTTTGCAGTGCAAAAAAATTTGTTTTCCTAACACTTAATTATTATTACTATTGTTTTTGGTTTGTTTTGGTTCTTTTTGAAGGTTAAGAGAATACTAGTTTCTAAGGACTGATCTGAGCTGAAGAATGTTAAAGCTGGCTATGTTAGGTTGGAAGAATAGATGGGCTATATTTCACTGCACAAAGCCAAATCAACCATTAGAAGAAAGAGATATTTCAGTTAAGATTTTGTATTTTCAGTAGAAAACTTTCATATCAATTGTGAATGTATTTGCAATTCGCAGACACAAACTCTATTCCCACTTTTTGTTTGAGAAAATGCTTTTTGGTATTTGGAAGAGTCGTTACACTTTATGGGCTTCCCTGGTGGCTCAGATAGTTAAAAAATCTGGCAATGCAGGAGATGGTGTTTGATCCCTGGGTGGGGAAGATCCCCTCGAGAAAGGAATGACTATCCACCCCAGTATTCTTGCCTGGAGAATTCCTCGGACAGAGGAGCCTGATGGGCTACAGTGCATGGGGTCGCAAAGAGTCAGACATGACTGGGTGACTAACATTAACATTTACACGTTATAGAACGGTATTTAAAAACACACTGTTTCCATTTCAATTAAGACTGATTTTATACTGTACACTGTAATACAAAAGAGTTTCTGGTAATTTGCAAAACTGCCTTAAAAATATCTATTGATCCCTTTCAGAAATGATGTGTCCATTTGTAGACCTCACTGGGATCTTGATTCAAACAAGCTACATGTAGAAAGACATTTATGGGACATTGAGGGCTTCCCAGGTGGCGCTAGTGACGAAGAACTTGCCTGCCAATGCAGGAGATGAAACAGACAAGGTAGAATCCTTGGTCAGGGATGATCCCCTGGAGGAGGACAGGGCTACCCACTCCAGTATTCTTGTCTGGAGAATCCCATGGACAGGGGAGCCTGGCTGGGTACAGTCTATGGGGTCACAAAGAGTTGGTCATGACTGAAGTGACAGCGTGAGGAAATATTAACTCTGAAGAATATTTAATAGAATTAAGAAACTGATTTTTAGATATGATAATATAGTTACGTGGATTTTTTTAGGAGTCCTTCTCCTCTTTTAGACATGCACAGTGAAATAATTATCGATGTAATGATAGGATAGCTGGAATTTGCTTCAAAACAGTCTAAGTGTTTGGGGGGAGAGAGAGATGAGTGAGGCCATAAATGAAATAAGCTTAGCCATGAGTTGAAAATCTTGAAGCTGGGTCCTGAGTATATGGTGGGGAAGGTCATTCTCTATTCTCTGTACTTTTTCATGTTATAAAATTTTTCATAGTAAAAAGTTAAAAACAAATCACAGGCCCTCAAAATCCCAAACCCAACTGTCATTATTTAATAACTTTGAACTTAGTGTGGACCTAAGAAGACATCTTTTACAAGAGAAATCTGCAGTTCCAAGTCTTTTTCTTGATGATTGGGTCTGAATGTGTTAATCAATGCTGCCCTGTCATAGCCCCTGACATAAGGAAATGCTGAAATGTGATTTTTAAATCATAAAAATGTGTCCATAGTAATAGCTTCATCTTTTGCATAATATTTAAATCAATTCATTGATTTCCAGTTGCCTGATACTTTTATTTCAGTAACAAAATAAACGATACATAGTTCAGTAAAGTTGAATCCATTTGGGTTCATTTCTGTGCAAAGTCTGAAGCCAATTAAAATCTGCTTCTTGGCTGTGAATCTGGGGACAGTGCATCAGTTTCTTTGTAAGGCTTGGTTTTTTTCCCTTTCTTTTTTGTACAGTCACTAACCAGGTTCTTGAAAAGAGAAATCAAGAGTGAAACTCACCAGTGTCCTGCCTTGGCTCTCTGTATATTTGCATATAAAGAGATACAGAGACAGTGAGTATCTGCAAACGTCTTATAAACATCTCCATAAAAAACCAAAACATTCCCAGAACACAAAACTCCTCAGCCCCATCTTCTTCTTCCTCTGCTTTTCTGCTTCCCTTTACAGCAAAACTCTTCCAAAGTCTATACTTGCTGCCTCCAGTTCTTCAAGAATTCTTTCTTGAATTCGCTTCACTGGGGCTCTTTTTTTTTTTTTTTTTTTGCCACCATAACCCCATTTTTGTCAACTGACTTTCCTTTTGCTAAATCCAAGTGCCAATTCTTACTCCCCACCTAGCCTGGCAGGCTTGACCACTCTGGGCTCCCTAATACCCGCTTTGACTTCTCTTTCAGATCACAACACTCTGCAGATTTTCTTTGTGCATCACTGGTCACTCCTTTGTCAGTCTTTCTTGCTGGTTCTTCCTCAGAATCTCAATTTTAAAGACTCCAGTCTCAGTCCTTGAAACTCTTCTCTGTTCATGCCTATTATCTTGATAATATTTATTCAGTCTCAACTGAGCTCTAAATGTCATATAAATACAGATGCTCTCAAATTTATATCCAGGCCAGGCCCCTCCCATTGAATTTCAGACTCTTATGTTTGCCTACCTCCTTGATATTTTGGATGTAAAGTGGCATCTCAAAATTAGCACGTTCAAAACAATTGCTAATCTTCTCATTCACCTGAAACCTGGTTAGGACTGATGAAAATGGAAAGGAGAAATATCAAATCTTATCAAATTCCTTCTTGGCTTCATCACTTGTGTAAAACAGCTTACAGTTTATCAAGAGCTACTTCATATGCTTTATTGTTGCATTTGAGCCTCACAAACTGTGATCATGGACAGGCATTCCTAAACACAAGAGGGAGATGAGGAACCTGGGGTCTATGAGAGGTTAAGAAGTGTCCCAAGGCTGTGTATGGTCTCTGGTGACAGAGACAATGAGAAAGGAGCCCAGTATTTGCTACAAAGGTCATGGAACTGAATTCTACCTCCTCATCTGTTAGAATACATGACTAAAATACTATAGGGTCTTGATAAAGTCACTTAGGGTTTACAAATATGACATTAACAAAACCTATTGAAAAATGCAAAATCCTACGAAAAGATTGTCTGTATTACAGCTCAGTAGTTTCACTCTACTGATCTATGATGCTATTGTGATGGGGAGACAAACACAGGCTTTTCAGTCATATTGTTGAGACATCATTTAGTTTACCATGAACATTTGTTCTGACATGCCTGCAACAACAACAGTGACAGTTACAATTACTAAGCACCCTTCATTGTACAGAGGCATGGGAAACTAGTCTATATTTGGAAGCTTCCAAAATGAGAGGAAATTCCACAGATTCTTCCTTGGTGACCTGTTTTAACAATGCCTGTTGTGATTGATCTTCTATTTAACAGATGAGAAATGTGAAAGTACATGTCAGCTTCCCTGGCACATGGTTTGGTACTCAGTTAAAGGTATACCTGGATCTGAGGCTGATGGGCATGACTCTTGCATNACAGATTCTTCCTTGGTGACCTGTTTTAACAATGCCTGTTGTGATTGATCTTCTATTTAACAGATGAGAAATGTGAAAGTACATGTCAGCTTCCCTTGCACATGGTTGGGTACTCAGTTAAAAGTATACCTGGATCTGAGGCTGATGGGCATGACTCTTGCATATATGATTGCCATTTAAAACTGGGGCTTCTAATTTTTTTTTTTATCTTACTAAAGTATAATTGATTCAATGTTGTGTTAATTTCTGAAGCAAAGTGCTTCAATATTGTTTTATATATATATATTTTTCATATTCTTGTCCATTATGGTTTATCACAGGATATTGAATATAGTTTCCCTGTGTAATACAGTAGAACCTTGCTGATTATTTGTCTTATATATAATAGTTTGCACCTGCTAATCTGAAACTCCCAATCCATCCTTCTTTCTCCCTTGGCAACCACAAGTCTTTTCTCTATGTCTGTGAGTCTCCTTCTGTTCTGTAGATAAGGTCATTTGTGTTGTATTTCAGATTCCTTACATAAATGATATCATACGGTACTTGTCTTTCTCTTTATGACTTATTTCATGGAACATAATGCCCTCCAAATCCATCCATGTGACTACCAACAGCATTATTACATTCTTTTTATGGCTGAGTAGTATTCCATTGTAGCATTCCAGAATTTCATTCCATATATATATATATATATGATGTTTATATACATATATAACCCTATCTTCTTTATCCACTCGTCTGTGGATGGACAGTTAGATTGCTTTCTTGTCTTGGTTATTGTAAACAGTGCTGTTATGAACTTTGGGATGCATGTATCTTCTTGAATTATAGTTTCTTCCAGATAAATGCACTGGCTGAGGGATGGGCAAACTCTCCAACAAGCAGAGTACATATTTAAAGATCCCATATTCATCCGTGTCACTGGAAGAACTGTTACTCTAGCGCATCAGTTTTTAGACATTTTTCTCTCAGGACTCCTCTACATTCTTAAAAGTTATTGAGGCCCTCAAAAAGCTTTTGTTTATGTGAGTTATATCTATCAAAATGTATCACATTAGATATTAAGCTAAAAAACATTTTAACTTATTAATCTTTCTTAAAGTAACAGTAATACACCTATTAACTGTTAATGTGTATAGTATATTTTTATGGAAAAATCCATACTTTTAAGAAAAATTAGTGAGAAGAAAGGCACTGTTCTACATTTCTGTAAACTGCTTTGGCGTCTGANATTAGTCAAAGCTGAAAATAGAAGTCACATCACGCTCTGCTCGGGAGTGTTAGCAAAAGCCCTGGGTAAAATTTCCAGTGATGGTTCTCTACTTCTTGACGGAAGAGGTGGGACTGGTCTTGGCTGTTTGGATTTTAGGCCTGAATAATGATCCATTTCACTCGGAATTTAATTAAATTTGTGACTTGGCCTCTGTAGTCATTAGAGTGACTGTATTTTTTCTGCATTTGAATCAATTGACAGGAAAATATGTCCTTTTATAGAATTGCAGTTTCTTCTTCTTTTTTTGGCTTGTGGGATCCTACTTTCCCAACTGGGGATTAAACCTTATCCCTCTGGCAGTGAGAGCTTGGAAACCTAACCACTGGACCACCACGGACTTCCCAATTTCAGTTTCTTCTGTCTGCGGAAAGGAACGTCCATTGGCGTCTACTGCTTGGCTAGTCAGGCCCTCACATGCAAAGGTCGGGATGCAAAAGTCTGAGATGGAAACTTACAGCTCAGAGGGGATTCCATGAGTCACACAGAAGGGGGTAAGCCTGTTCCTCTTCTACTAAAAAAATTCTATCCATCTGCATCATGCAGTGTGCAAACATAGCACCCAGGGGCACTCTCCTGCAGGTGAATGATTCAGGGCCTAAAACAGGTAAGTTATGAGATGTGTTGATTAAGTCTGGAGGTGAAGACAATGCAAGTCTGACATAGCACTGTTGTTTTATGTTTCAACTTCTTTCCCATTAATTGAATCTTGTTTAGGAGTCAGAGAGGATATTAGGAATTTCTATCTTGATTCACCACAATAATAATCTTTTGTTGTTCAGTTGCTGAGTCATGTCTGAATCTTTATGACCCCATGAACTGCAGCATGCCAGGCCCCTGTCCTTCACTGTCTCCCAGAGTTTGCTTAAACTCTTGTCCACCGAGTCAGTGACACCATCCAACCATCTCATCCTCTGTCGTCCCCTTCTCCTCCTGCCTTCAATCTTTCCTAGCATCAGGGTCTTTTCCAATGAGTTAGTTCTTGGCATCAGGTGGCCCAAGTATTGGAGCTTCAGCATCAGTCCTTCCAGTGAATAGTCAGGGTTGATTTCCTTCAGGATTGACTGGTTTGATCTCCTTGCAGTCCAAGGAATGCTCAAGAGTTTTCTCCAGCACCACAGTTGGAAAGCATCAATTCTTTGGCACTCAGCCTTCGTTATGGTCCAACTGTCACATCTGCATATGACTACTGGAAAAACCAGTATAGCTTTGACTAGATGGACCTTTGTCAGCAAAGTGACACCTCTGCTTTTTAGTATGCTGTATAGGTTTTCTTCCAAGGAGCAAGCATCTTTTAATTTCATGGCTATAGTCATTATCCACAGTGACCTTACAACCAAAGAAAATTAAATCTGTCACTGTGTCCATCTTTCTCCACTTATTTGCCATGAAGTGATGGGACCAGATGTCATGATCTTAGTTTTTTGAATGTTGAGTTTTAAGCCAGCTTTTTCATTCTCCTCTTTCATGTTCATCAAGGGGCTCTTTAGTTCCTCTTTGCTTTCTGCTGTAAGGGTAATAATATCTCTAGGAGGAATCAACAGGTGTTTTCCCTGAGTAATAGGCTAAAATGTAACTCTTTTGTCAGCAGTCCTGAATTTAGGTCACACCTTTACTTTTTAAACTGGACTCACACAAACTAAGTGAGAACAGGAAATGTATTTTACCAGGTGGAAGAGATGGTCATACCCATGAGCTACTTACAAAATACCTCTTAGAAGAAGTGCAGATAAAAATGATCACACTTACTGAGCCCTCAGTGGGTTATGCAAAGCCTAGATATGGCCAGGTTGGCACAGAGAAGGCAAGCCCTCTTGCAAGCCCATGTTTCCACTTTAAAAATATAGGAACCAAGTAATGCATCAATCAGGAAAAAGAATTCAAAGACTACCCTCTTTGCTTTCACAGCATCGGTGACATTGGTCACCATCTACAAACAGATCACTTCCCTGGTTCCGCTGGGGGATGAGTGATGCTGGAGGAGCCACTGGAACAGTGCTGTCTGTCTGGAAAAGTTCACGCAGCCCATAGGGTAGCTTCGCCTGACGACTAAGTATTAATACTACTTTATACACCTCTTCTTGATCCATTCACAAGTTCATCTTGGGAACTTCCATGGATTTTTTTCCTTTTCACATTGCCAAGTCTTTCCTGAATCTTTCCAGCCAAGGGATATTACCTGTTTACCTGATAGAAGTTTCTTTAGCCACTCTCCTCTCCTACCCTAAAAATCTGTTTCTTATTTTTTATTTTATTGGAGGATAGTTGCTTTACAATGCTGTGTTAGTTCCTGCTGTACGCTGAAGTGAATCAGCTGTAGGTATACATATATCCCCTCCTTCCTGAGCCTCCCACCCTCACCCATCCCGCCCCTCCAGGCCATCTCAGAGCACTGAGCTGAGCGCCCCACACTGTACGGCAGCGTCCCAGTAGCCATCTAGCTTACACATGGTGGTGTATATATGCCAAGCTACTCTCCCAATTCGTCCCCACCCTCCCTCCTCATCTTTTCCACGTGTTTGTTCTCTTCATCTGGGTTTCTGTTCCTGCCCTGCAAATAGGTTCATTGGAACCATTTTTCTAGATTTCATTTGTACATGAGATATACGAGATTTGTTTATTTCTTTCTCACTGCTTTAGTCTGTAGGACAGGCTCTTAGTCCATCCACATTACGTTTCTTTATATTGAGTCTTGCCTCCTTCAATCCCAAAGAAAGACCTACCTTTCTACCTATTTTCATCCATTTGGACAATTCTTATTCAACCACGCTTTCTAAAAAAAAATGCACAGTAATATCCAGTCCAGGGGAGAACACACAAACACACAAGCAAAAGTGAAAAAGCCCAGCTTAGATTAGATCCTGCCTCACTTGCGGCTTTCTCTCTGACCAGAGGCTCTCTTCTCCATGAACTCCGGCCCTTAGTTCTCGCTGACCAGGTGACTGGTATGACACTTATCAGTTTGTCTCTGCCTTGTAAGTCAGTATTTTTACACGTAAGAACCAAGTTACAGATTGGCTCCTTTAAGAGTTGACTTAATAGTTTTTGTTATACTTCTCAGCATCCAGCTGATGTGAGATTAAGACTATACTCTAGGTCCTAGAGTAAAGGGGGAAATTGATGTTCTGATTATCTGGACTTACCAAAGGAAAGGTTTTTTTTTTTTTTTAAAATACTAGGATGAATCAGCAGAAGTAGATTTGTGATGTAGTATTTATTTTTGTGTGTGTTAGTCACTCAGTCGTGTCTGACCCTTTGTGAACTCAAGGACTGTAGCCTGCCAGTGGACTGTAAGCCTGCATGGACTGTAGCCTGCCATGGACTGTAGCTCCTCTGTCCATGGAATTTTCCAGGCAAGAATACTGCTGTGGGTAGCCCTTCCCTTCTCCAGAGGATCTTCCTGACCCAGGGATCAAATCCGGTGTCCTGCACGGCGGTTCTTAGTTGCNATAATGAAACGAGGAAAATGTATCCACCTGCTGTTTAGAACAGCATATGATGTATATCTATCTATAAAAGAATGAACATGGTATTCAAGCAGTCTTTTGCAGAATATCTAATCCTTCAGGGAGACAAGATATAGTGCCTAGCATTCCTGATGAAAATTTTAATGATAAACTTTATTATAGTTTAGTGTATCATTGGCTTGCCTTTTTGTAATCCTACAATAAAATTTCCATTTCCACATATCCATCTGATGCATTTTCTTGGCCCAAGTTAATGTCTTCCAGTTATATCACCAGCAAACCAGAGACTGTATTGGACAAATATAGGACTGAGTGTGAGTAAGCTATTAAGTATTTTTAATTACCTTTTACTCTTCTTTGGATAGAGTATATTTCTGAGGAAGCTGAATTGCAGTACCTTGACATTTTGGAGATTTATAGAACAAGCACATGGACTCGGCTTGTTCATCATAATTGGCAGGGATTCAGTATACAGAATCTTGTAACAACATCTCAGTTTTCTTGCTCTAGTGAATGTCACAATGAGCACATTTACAGCATGAATTATGTTGAGAGTGAAGAAATTTAAATCTTCACACCACTTTTATGTTCTCTCTTCCTGTTTGGTAATCAGATCTTGATTAAGAGGTAGGATTAACACCCAGTAGGGCATCAATGTTTCTTGGCTTGAATCCTCTGCTTATCTTTTCTTTGTCCCTAGTACAGATAGCGAATGATTTATGGGCTTCATAATTTTGAAACAATACAAGGTATCTGAGGGAAGTCCTTGGTGGTCCAGTGGATAAGACTCTGCACTTCTTCTGCAGAGGGCGTGGGTTTGATACCTGATGGGGAAACTAAGTCCTGCATGCCCTGGTGATGCCCCTCAAAATTATCTGAAACCATATTTGTTGTTTCCTACAAGCCAATTACATCTGTTTATAATGGGCATGGCAACCAACTCCAGTATTCTTGCCTGGAGAATCCCCATGGACAGAGGGGCCTGGTGGGCTACAGTCCATGGGGTGCAATGAGTCGGACACAACTGCTTGACTAAGCACACACACACAAACCAATTACATCTGTTTATAAGACGAAATATAAAAGAAACCTGGATGGGAAAAGTAAGTAAATTGCTATCATGCTGTTTTCATTTTGCTTTATTTAAATTTTCCATTTATAGGGCAATCATTCTCATGCCCTTAGTCCATCAGTATCCATTTCTTTAGATACTGGAATGTTGTCACTTCCTCTCCCAGAAGATGATCTTCAGTGAAGACAACAGTAGGAGCGTTTTGCTCTTTATGGAGTGCTTTTGTCTATCCTCTGGGCACTTCTTCACAGCCTCTCTCTTATTTTATTTATTTAAAAACACACACACACACACCTTTATTTCTTTGGCTGCTCCAGGTCTTAGTTGTAGCACGTGGGATTGTTGATCTTTGTTGTGGCAAGCAGGATCTTTAGTTTTGGCACTTGAACACTTAGTTGCCCCATGTGGATCTAGTTCCCTGACCAGGGATTGAACCCAGGCCCCTTGCACTGGGAGCATGGAGTCCTAACCACCGAACCACCAGGGAAGACCTTTCTTATTTTGAAATAGTACTGTTGAGATGTGCTTCATATGCCATAACATGCACTCTTTTAAACTGTATGGTTCAGGGGCTTCCCTGGTGGCTCAGTAGTACAGAATCTGCCTGCCAATGCAGGAGACAGGAGTTTGATCCCGGATCCAGGAAGATCTCACATACCTAGGATCAATGAAGCCCTTTCACCAGATATTGGGACCATGCTCTAGAGCCCACAGCCTGCAACTACTGAAGTCAGCGTGCCCTAAAGCCCGTGATCTGCAACAAGAGAAGCCTGCACAGTGAGAAGCCCACACACCAGAGCGAGAGTAGTACAAGCGGCAGTGAAGACCCAGCACAGCCAAAAATAGATAAATAAAATTATAAAACACTGGCAGCTCAGTTTTATTTTTTTTAGTATATTCAGAGAGTTGTGCAACCATAACCATAATAATAATTTTAGATCATTTCAATATCCCCCAAAGCCTCCGGTAACCATCAATAGCCATTCCTGTTCCTGTTTTCCTCACTGCCATCGCAGCCCCAAGGGGCCACTAATCTATCTTCTGTCTCTATGGATTTACCTATTTTGATAAATCAAACAGTATGTGGAGTCTTTTGTGACTAATCTCTTTGCTTAGCAAAATGTTTTCAAGGTTCATCCATATTGCAGCATGAAGCGGTATTTCATTCCTTTTTATGGTTGAATAATATTCCACTATTTAGATAGGTTATGTTTTATGTGTCCATTCATTAATTGATGAATATTTGGTTTTCCTAGGTGACAGCGTTAAAGAATCTGCCTGCCAATGCATGAGACACAGGAGACATGAGTTCGATCCCTGGGATGGGAAGATCCCCTGGAGGTGGGTATGACAACCCACTCCATTATTCTAGCCTGGAGAATCCCACAGAAGGAGGAGTCTGGTGGGCTACAGTCCATGGGGTCACAAGGAGTGAGACATGACTGAGAGTGACTGCACATGCACACACATATAGATGTTAATATATTCTGTTTTATGTATCCATTCATTAATTGATGAATGTTTGGGTTTCTTCCACTTTTTGGTTACTATAAATTATGCTGCTATGAATATTAGCATAAAAATGTTTGAATAGCTATATGCTTCGGTCTATCTTATTTTTTTAAGGATAAGACTCAGAGTGTTAAAACTTAGGCTTCTGATTCCTTATAAAAAAGCCCTTTTCCTAATCATTGTATTCCAGAAATTTTAGAAATACAAGTTATTTTTAAAACTCTGGCATCACACATTGCTTCTATTTCTAAACTTGATTTGCATTCAAAATGTAGGAACATGTTTTGAAATTTTTCTCAAAATATTTTAAATACCTTGGCATCCGCC
The DNA here is from genome assembly GCA_006410735.1 of Raphicerus campestris. Lineage (NCBI taxonomy): Eukaryota > Metazoa > Chordata > Mammalia > Artiodactyla > Bovidae > Raphicerus > Raphicerus campestris. Next base: position 221,344 of record SJYW01035773.1, on the reverse strand, counting down.
TGTATATCTCTTCGTAATCCAAACTGCAGATAGGCAGTGATGCTCTCCTTCTAATAATAGTAAGTCTTTGGAATATGTTGCCTGTAACATGATCCTTTTAAATAATAAGTAATTGTGAAGGAATTCTGTTGAGCGTACTTATGGAATGAACCACCCCTTGTTATGAGCCTTAGAATGCTAAGGAAATGAGTGCTGTGCAGAACAACCTGGCTGTAATAAATCAACCTAACGTAAACTATGTCAAATTAAAATTGAGTGCCTAAATGAGCTGTGGTCAAAAGCACGCCACAGTCTCCCAGTACAGAAACTGTGTACAGTCAGGAGGTAGCAACCTCCTGGAAAGTCAGTCCTCTGGAAACTTAACCACGGCAGCTGGTGAACAATGTTTCCATTTGTACCCTCCTTCAGGGTGTTGGGCTTCCTTGCTAGTTTCTTAGTTCTTCCCACAGAGTCTGGTTTGTGTCTGCCTTTAGGTCGGCCTTCTGCATGCACCTTGCTGTTGGTCAACTCTTAGGCTCATAGGATATGTGCATCAAAAAGCGCCATAGAAATGATCTAAATCAGTGCTCTCCTTCACCCATCAATATGTTAAAGATAAGACAAATTAGGTCTGCCAGGATTAAATGGACATGAATCTGAGCAAACTCAGGGAGATAGTGAAGGGCATGGGAAGCCTGCGTGCTGCCGTTCATGAGGTCACAAAGTTGGATACAACTGAGCAACTGGACAGCAACAACAGGGTTAAATAACCTGATGCCCTAAAGCCTTACTATTCTGGATCTCCTAAATCGGAATCCAGGCTAACCCTACTCCAGGAGAGGGCCCCAAACACGAGAACGGTGATGATTATAAGACACGATGCTTGTTCCTTAGCTGTGAACATTTCCATTTGTCTTGGCTTAGAATCTGGAGGTGGGGTTCTCGGATGTGGCTTGGGAAATGCTGAATCTCTCTGGTCTCCCCTCTGAGGGCTTTAGTATCCTACATCGGCAATTTGAGTGCATTTTCTCCATGTGTGTTAACTCTTCCATGGGGCTGGGTGAGGTGTTTTGGTTCCGTCCTTGGCCTGAGCCTGTTGTTGTTTGCCTCCATTCCTATCTTGTTCGGTTGCTCAGTCGTGGCTCTTTGTAACCCCATGAACTGCAGTACACCAGCCTTCCCTGTCCTTCACCATCTTCCAGAGTTCGCCCAAACTCAAGTCCATTGAGTCAGTGATGCCATCCAACCATCTCATCCTCTGTTGCCCCCTTCTCCTGCCCTTAATCTTTCCCAGCATCAGGGTCTTTTCCATTGAGTTGGCTCTTCACATCAGGTGGCCTCCATTCTAGTTTTTGGTTTTTTCCCCATCTGATTGAGGAATGGGCAGTCAAGTACTGCAAAAGTGGATTCAGGGAATAGTAGGTAAACTGTGATAGAAAGAATCCAAATATTCGGCACAATTACAGGGAGACTTGAGGAAAGTTCATATTTGGGGGCAGAATCCATAGTTCCCCCCTCTGGGAAGCAACACCCTTTCCTCCCCTCTCTAGCTACGTCAAGAGACAGAAAAAGCGCTTGGTAAGTGCTAAAATGTACTTTCATGTCATCTCCTCCTTTGTCAACACCATATTCATTTCTTCCTCGATTCCCTGACTACATGCTCTCCTTCTGCGTATAATGCTCTTCTCTAGAACCAGAATTCTCTCTCATTTTCTTTATGCAAATCTTGCTTTCATTTAAGACACACCGTAAGTGACCTGTGTGTTTTAGTCACTCAGTCATGTCTGACTCTTTGCAACCCCATGGACTGTAGACCACGAGATTCTTCTGTCCATGGAATTCTCCAGGCAAGAATACTGGTGTGGGGGAAGCTCCAATACTTTGGCCACCTGATGTGAAGAATGAACTCATTGGAAAAGACTCTTAATGCTTGGAAAGACAGAGGGCAGGGGGAGAAGAGGGTGGTAGAGGATGAGATGGTTGGATGGCATCACCAACTCAATGGACATAAATTTAAGCAAACTCCAGGAGACAGTGAAGGACAGGGAAGACTTTCGTGCTGCAGTCCATGAGGTCATAAAGAGTCGGACACAACTTGGCGACTAAACAACAACAAAAACAAGTGATCCACTTTCTGTCACAAAGCTTTTTCTTCCAAGCACCCGGTTCAGTAACACTGCACAATCCTGAATTCCTGCAACATTTAGTTTATGCTTTCCAATCACAAGCTCTACTGAACACTGCCTAATTATCTCTAGATATATCATTTATTGAACTTCATTCTCCAAGGAGACAGAAACTCCCATGGGTAGGAGCTGTGCCTTCTGTATCCGCAAAACTTCCATGATATAACTGGCATAAAAACAGGAGTTTGTAGAGGCCAAATACTTTCATTTGCCTAATTTATAATCTGAAGTTCAAGGTTAATTGTGGTTACTGCATTTTTATGTGGGAGCACACATATTTTCATCAGTCATTCTATAAGATAGCAACCCAAAAGAAAATGCATACAAAATAGTGTGGATTGGAAGGTATTAGGTACTGATTACATGCCAGCTACTATGCTGGATACTGGGAATGCAAAGATGCATTGGTCCTGTTCTCAAGATGTAAGCAAGTAAGTTCAATCATGAAGTAGAATATTCTAGGCAGAGAACGGCAGAAACCAAGGTGCAGAAAGCTGAGCATTGTGTGTATGTGTACATATGTGTGTGTGTCGTGTTTAAGACTTTTAGCAGCTTAGAGGAAAGAATGGGCCATACGAAGGCAATGGAAGGTTTAAGAATAAATTGAAATAATAAGCTCAGCCAGTAAAGAATCTGCCTGCAATACAGGAGACCCAGCTTTGCTTCCTGGGTTGGGAAGATCCCCTGGAGAAGGAAGCGGCAACTCATTCCAGTAATCTTGTCTGGGGAATCCCATGGACAGAGAAGTCTGGCAGGCTACAGTCCATGGGGGTCACAAGAATTGGACACGACTGAGCGACAGCACCACCACCTGTTCAGTAAGCACTGCCCTAGGTGCTTCTCTGTTTAAGTCTCTGAGTCAGAAGTTAGCTGTTACTACTTTGGATAATGCTGGAAGACCCATATAGAAAAAAACAGGATATAGGAGTTTTTGTTAGGATTTTGAATTTGGGAAACTGAAAGACTGAGTATGTTCACTGGAGATGCTAAATAGGCCATGCAGTGTACTAGAGGTCAACTTAGCCAATACAGATATATGGAAACTAAAGTTTCAAGGAACATGTCTGGACTAAGCACACAGCACTTTGTGACCAGGTTGCCAAAGAAATGGGTGCAAAAGTGATATGTGTTACTTCCAGAATGAGCACACACACACACACACACACACACACACACAATTGAAATGACCTCTCAGTGTTGCCTAATCTTACTTTCAGTAATGGTGAGAAACCTCTATACCCGTGTTGTCCAACATGGTAACCACTAGCCAGGCATGACCTTTGAACATTTGAAATGTGGCTGTGTGACTGCTGCTGCTGCTGCTGAGTCGCTTCAGTCGTGTCCGACTCTGTGCGACCCCATAGACGGCAGCCCACCAGGTTCCCCCGTCCCTGGGATTCTCCAGGCAAGAACACTGGAGTGGATTGCCATTGCTGTGTGACTAAGGAACTATATTTTAATTTTAGCTTTTTAAAAAATTAATTTAAATAGCCACATGTGGCCCACAGTCACTAGATTGCATAGCTCAGGTCTAGATAACCAGGCTATATGCGATAGAGTTTTCTGGGTTAAATATAGAAGTATATCATTTATTCCATCTCTCTATGTGCTCCAGACTGATGAGTCATGGAGATGATAAGGATGTGCTGTGGGGAATGGCCTTGGCGTTTCACATCTTCTTTAGGTACCTCAGTTTCTTCATTGTTAAAATGACAGTGATAATATCCTTCTCAAGGGCTTTGAGGAGAATTAAACGAGATACTATATATAAAAATGCTTTGCAAACTTAATATACATGAAAACATTTTCTAAACTGTCTAAAGTTAGAAAATAGTGGTTCTCAATGGGGGTGTTTGGCAAATCTATGGGTACCTTTTGCCTTGTCAGATTGATTTATGGACAATGCTGTCAAACAGGCAGATCCCAGAGAGGCTCAGCTCAGTTCAGTTCAGACACACAATCATGTCCGACTCTTTGCGACCCCATGAACCGCAGCATGCCAGGCCTCCCTGTCCATCACCCACTCCCAGAGTTTACCCAAACTCATGTCCGTTGAGTCAGTGATGCCATCCAACCATCTCATCCTCTGTCACCCCCTTCCCCTCCTGCCTTCAATCTTTCCCAGCATCAGGATCTTTTCAAACGAGTCAGCTCTTCACATCAGGTGGCCAAAGTATTGGAGTTTCAGCTTCAGCATCAGTCCTTTCAATGAACAACCAGGATTGATCTCCTTTAGGATGGACTGGTTGGATTTCCTTGCTGTCCAAGGGACTCTCAAGAGTCTTCTCCAACACCACAGTTCAAAAGCATCGATTCTTCAGCGCTCAGCTTTCTTTATAGTCCAACTCTCACATCTATACATGACTACTGGAAAAACCATAGCCTTGACTAGACAGACCTTTGTTGGCAAAGTAATGTCTCTGCTTTTTAATATGCTGTCTAGGTTGGTCATAACTTTCCTCCCAAGGAGTAAGTGTCTTTTAATTTTATGGCTGCAGTCACCATCTGCAGTGATTTTGGAGCCCCCCAGAATAAAAGTCTCTCACTGTTTCCACTGTTTCCCCATCTATTTCCCATAAAGTGATGGGACCAGATGCCATGATCTTCGTTTTCTGAATGTTGAGCTTTAAGCCAACTTTTCCACTCTCCTCTTTGACTTTCATCAAGAGGCTTTTTAGTTCCTCTTCACTTTCTGCCATAAGGGTAGTGTCATCTGCATATCTGAGGTTATTAATATTTCTCCCAGCAATCTTGATTCCAGCTTGTGCTTCTTCCAGCCCAGCATTTCTCATGATGTAATCTGAATAGAATCTAAATAACTTATATAGGAAGGTAGATCTCCTATAATGCATTTGTGTAAAAAGTAAAAATTTGGATCTCCCAATGGACACTTATGTAGGTGAAAATTCTTATTATTGAGCATAGAATTAATTCTTGACAGTAATGTATCTGCTTGCAATGTGGGAGACCCAGGTTTGATCCCTGCATCGGGAAAATCTGCTGGAGAAGGCAATGGCAACCCACTCCAGTATTCTTGCTTGGAAAATCCCATGGACGAAGAAGCCTAGTGGGCTAGAGTCCATGGAGTTGCAAAGAGTCAGACACGACTGACTGACTTCACTTTTCTGTCCTTTTATATAAACACAAAGCATTTTTATATGGTTTCAATAAACACTGAATTATCTAGGAAAGTAATGTCCCAGTAAACTAAAGGAAAAATCTTTATCTCACTTAAGAGTTATTTACCATTTCTGAAAATCAACACACAAATGCTAATGTCTCCAATAATATTTGAAATGCCTTCTTCAGCTTGTATTTGCAGTAGGGACTGACTTTACTGTGATTAGATGTTTATAAATATATATTTATGTCTCATTATTTCTTGTCTTCAGTGTGGTCTCCACTCATATACATATTGAATTGCATATTACATTATTATAAATTATTTTCCATTTATTTTTCCTTTATGTTATAGTTCAAACTGTATATTGATTTTTTGGGAATTATATGTGTAGCTAGATATGAATATCATTTCAGGGTAGTAAAAGAGCCATTATCAAGTATTTGTTCTAAAAAGGGAGCACTAATCCTAACAGGGTTGAGAACCACTGTTTTAAACCAATGTGGCACTTGTTATCCCTGTTTTCTGTAGTCCCTTAACCCTATCAGAGAACTTTCTATTTGCATGAAAAACACAGATCATTACATCTGATAGTACACTAGTGCTCTCCTTTCCAAGGAGGGCAATACTTCTGTGGAGGAAGGGAGAAATAGCTAGATAGCCAACCCACCCAGCCCAGGAGGCTCATAGATCTCCCTTCAATATTTTGTCCAGGGCTTCCCTGGTGGCTCAGTGATAAAGAATTCACCTGCCAATGCAGGGGTCACAGATTCAGTCCATGGTCCTGGAAGATCCCACATGCCACAGAGCAACTAAGCCTGTGCAACACAAGTACTGAGCCAGTGCGGCCCAGCTAGAGCATAACCCCCGCTTGACACAACTCCACGTGTAGCAGTAAAGATCCAGAACAGCCATGCATTTAAAAAACAAATTAATTTAAAAATATTTTGTCCAAATACGGACAGTGAATTCACACTTCGTAGCAGCAATTCCTAAGCCATGATAGAACATTTAAACAAAGCACAGGGAAAAGTAAAGTGAAAAAATAAGTATCATGAAACTAGGTAAACTAGTTTATACAAACCTGTTGCTAAGTCATGTCCAACTCTTGGCGACCCCATGGACTGGAGCCTTCCAGGCTCCTCTGCCCATGGGATTTTCCAGGCAAGAACACTGGAGTGGGTTGCCATTTCCTCCTCCAGGGGAATCTTCCCGACTCAGGGACTAAACCCGAGTCTCCTGCATTGGCAGGTATATTTCTTTTGGCTGAGTCATTAGGGAAGCCATTAGACAAAGTACCCATCTTCAATTTGGGGTTCCCTGCAGGGTTTTCTTCTTCCTAGATCAAGGTTTTTGTCTTATATTTGTTTTTATTTGTTCATTTGGCTGTGAAAGGTTTTAGTTGTGGCGAGCGGGATCTTCAGTTGTGACATGGGAACTCTTAGTCGCGGCATGTGGGATCTAGCTACCCGAACAGGGATCAAACCTTGCACTGGGAGCTTGGAGTCTTAGCCACTGGACCACTGGGGAGTCCTGTTCCTAGATCAAGTTCTGCTTGCATGTGATAGTGTTTATATTTAACCTCTATCTTAAAAGCACCTTGGACAGCTCAAAATTCAAACCCAAACCCCAACAAAAGACAGTCTGAGTGAGGTAAACATCTCTTCTCTAATTACTTAAGGCCTGCCTTCAACTATATCTCTCCTTCCTGAGCACCTGCTCTTTCATTGGTGATTAAGATCAAGAAGGCCTACTTCACTTAGGGAAACTTTACCCCTGTATACATAGAGACCTATCACCACTGCAAGATTGCCTCTACCAGCCAACCTATTAAAGGCAAAACACACAAGTCCAGAGAGTCTTTTGTTAGCATGACAAAGTGTTAGTTCTAAATAAAGAGTAATTAGCCTACCCAAGATCACAGATAGAGGAAACAGAGCATGAATCACACAGGGTTGCTAAAGTCCAGGCTGATAAACAGCGAGTTTGTTCTAATAGACAGGGCATCACTTCTGGTGGGTTGATAACTACCCCTGTGGACTGTAAAACAGCTTGCGTGCTTGCTAAGTTGTTTCAGTCCTGACCAACTCTTTGTGACCCCATGGACTGTAACCTGCCAGGCTCTTCTGTCCATGGGATTCTCCAGGAAAGAATACTAGAGTGGTTGCCATTTCCTTCTCCAGCGGATCTTTCCCACCCATGGAACGAACCTGCATCTCTTATGTCTTCTGTATTATCAGGCAGGTTCTTTACCACTCATACCACCTGGGCTTGAGTACCGCTGTTATTTCATCATTATACCAAGTAACTGGAGACTTTCTCGATGGCCAACAGGATAACCCACATCCTTGGCAATTTTGCAGGTAAAATGGCCAGGTTGACAGGTTTGTTTAGAAGGCTATCTGGCCTGTGAATAGCCATTTAGAGCTATAATCTAGACCATCTGTGAAGCAAATCTAGGATTAACCACTACTCTGGATTAGGGTAAAAATGTGAAGCTAAGTTATGTATTTGTTAATATTAAATGTTAATTTAAAAAGTAATTAAGATGCCTAAAAGTTGTCCTAAAAATAAGGTCAATCATTTTTAAAAAGTAACCAAAATTAAAAGTATATTTGAACTTAAATATGTGTCTTGCACATAAACCAAGGCCTAATATTATTTTCAGGAATTAAATTTTTATTTGAATAACTTATCAAAAAATTCAATAAGCTCCATTATCCTTTTCAATATTTTTCTTATCAAAGAGATTTTGAATTGTGAGATTTTTTTCTGTAATGGGAAATGCAAAGATTCACCTAATATTTACTTCAGTTCAGTTCAGTTAAGTCGCTCAGTCATGTCCGACTCTTTGCGACCCCACGAATCACGGCACGCCAGGCCTCCCTGTCTATCACCAACTCCCAGAGTTCACTCAAACTCATGTCCATCGAGTCTGTGATGCCATCCAGCCATCTCATCCTCTGTCGTCCCCTTCTCCTCCTGCCTCCAACCCCTCTCAGCATCAGGGTCTTTTCCAATGAGTCGACTCTTCGCATGAGGTGGTCAAAGTACTGGAGTTTCAGCTTCAGCATCAGTCCTTCCAATGAACACCCAGGACTGATCTTTAGGATGGAATGGTTGGATCTCCTTGCAGTCCAAGGGACTCTCAAGAGTCTTCTCCAACACCACAGTTCAAAAGCATCAATTCTTCGGAGCTCAGCTTTCTTCACAGTTCAACTCTCACATCCATACATGACCACTAGAAAAACCATAGCCTCGACCAGACGGACCTTTGTTGGCAAGGTAATATCTCTGCTTTTCAATATGCTATTTAGGTTGGTCATAACTTTCCTCCCAAGGAGTAAGTGTCTTTTAATTTCATGGCTGCAATCACCATCTGCATGATTTTGGAGCCCCCCAAAATAAAAATCTCTCACTGTTTCCACTGTTTCCCCATCTGTTTCCCATAAAGTGATGGGACCAGATGCCATGATCTTCGTTTTCTGAATGTTGAGCTTTAAGCCAACTTTTTCACTCTCCTCTTTCACCTTC
>SJYW01035773.1:196651-206955 GCA_006410735.1 Raphicerus campestris | reverse complement strand
TCTCTGCTTTTTAATATGCTGTCTAGGTTGGTCATAACTTTCCTCCCAAGGAGTAAGTGTCTTTTAATTTTATGGCTGCAGTCACCATCTGCAGTGATTTTGGAGCCCCCCAGAATAAAAGTCTCTCACTGTTTCCACTGTTTCCCCATCTATTTCCCATAAAGTGATGGGACCAGATGCCATGATCTTCGTTTTCTGAATGTTGAGCTTTAAGCCAACTTTTCCACTCTCCATTTTCACTTTCATCAAGAGGCTTTTTAGTTCCTCTTCACTTTCTGCCATAAGGGTAGTGTCATCTGCATATCTGAGGTTATTGATATTTCTCCCAGCAATCTTGATTCCAGCTTGTGCTTCTTCCAGCCCAGCATTTCTCATGATGTAATCTGAATAGAATCTAAATAACTTATATAGGAAGGTAGATCTCCTATAATGCATTTGTGTAAAAAGTAAAAATTTGGATCTCCCAATGGACACTTATGCAGGTGAAAATTCTTATTATTGAGCATAGAATTAATTCTTGACAGTAATGTATCTGCTTGCAATGCGGGAGACCCAGGTTTGATCCCTGCATTGGGAAAATCTGCTGGAGAAGGCAATGGCAACCCACTCCAGTATTCTTGCTTGGAAAATCCCATGGACGAAGAAGCCTAGTGGGCTAGAGTCCATGGAGTTGCAAAGAGTCAGACACGACTGACTGACTTCACTTTTCTGTCCTTTTATATAAACACAAAGCATTTTTATATGGTTTCAATAAACACTGAATTATCTAGGAAAGTAATGTCCGAGTAAACTAAAGGAAAAATCTTTACCTCACTTAAGAGTTATTTACCATTTCTGAAAATCAACACACAAATGCTAATGTCTCCAATAATATTTGAAATGCCTTCTTCAGCTTGTATTTGCAGTAGGGACTGACTTTACTGTGATTAGATGTTTATAAATATATATTTATGTCTCATTATTTCTTGTCTTCAGTGTGGTCTCCACTCATATACATATTGAATTGCATATTACATTATTATAAATTATTTTCCATTTATTTTTCCTTTATGTTATAGTTCAAGCTGTATATTGATTTTTTGGGAATTATATGTGTAGCTAGATATGAATATCATTTCAGGGTAGTAAAAGAGCCATTATCAAGTATTTGTTCTAAAAAGGGAGCACTAATCCTAACAGGGTTGAGAACCACTGTTTTAAACCAATGTGGCACTTGTTATCCCTGTTTGCTGTAGTCCCTTAACCCTATCAGAGAACTTTCTATTTGCATGAAAAACACAGATCATTACATCTGATAGTACACTAGTGCTCTCCTTTCCAAGGAGGGCAATACTTCTGTGGAGGAAGGGAGAAATAGCTAGATAGCCAACCCACCCAGCCCAGGAGGCTCATAGATCTCCCTTCAATATTTTGTCCAGGGCTTCCCTGGTGGCTCAGTGATAAAGAATTCACTTGCCAATGCAGGGGTCACAGATTCAGTCCATGGTCCTGGAAGATCCCACATGCCACAGAGCAACTAAGCCTGTGCAACACAAGTACTGAGCCAGTGCGGCCCAGCTTGAGCGTAACCCCCGCTTGACACAACTCCACGTGTAGCAGTGAAGATCCAGAACAGCCATGCATTTAAAAAATAAATTAATTAAAAAATATTTTGTCCAAATACGGACAGTGAATTCACACTTCGTAGCAGCAATTCCTAAGCCATGATAGAACATTTAAACAAAGCACAGGGAAAAGTAAAGTGAAAAAATAAGTATCATGAAACTAGGTAAACTAGTTTATACAAACCTGTTGCTAAGTCATGTCCAACTCTTGGTGACCCCATGGACTGGAGCCTTCCAGGCTCCTCTGCCCATGGGATTTTCCAGGCAAGAACACTGGAGTGGGTTGCCATTTCCTCCTCCAGGGGAATCTTCCCGACTCAGGGACTAAACCCGAGTCTCCTGCATTGGCAGGTATATTTCTTTTGGCTGAGTCATTAGGGAAGCCATTAGACAAAGTACCCATCTTCAATTTGGGGTTCCCTGCAGGGTTTTCTTCTTCCTAGATCAAGGTTTTTGTCTTATATTTGTTTTTATTTGTTCATTTGGCTGTGAAAGGTTTTAGTTGTGGCGAGCGGGATCTTCAGTTGTGACATGGGAACTCTTAGTCGCGGCATGTGGGATCTAGCTACCCAAACAGGGATCAAACCTTGCACTGGGAGCTTGGAGTCTTAGCCACTGGACCACTGGGGAGTCCTGTTCCTAGATCAAGTTCTGCTTGCATGTGATAGTGCTTATATTTAACCTCTATCTTAAAAGCACCTTGGACAGCTCAAAATTCAAACCCAAACCCCAACAAAAGACAGTCTGAGTGAGGTAAACATCTCTTCTCTAATTACTTAAGGCCTGCCTTCAACTATATCTCTCCTTCCTGAGCACCTGCTCTTTCATTGGCAATTAAGATCAAGAAGGCCTACTTCACTTAGGGAAACTTTACCCCTGTATACATAGAGACCTATCACCACTGCAAGATTGCCTCTACCAGCCAATCTATAAAAGGCAAAACACACAAGTCCAGAGAGTCTTTTGTTAGCACGACAAAGTGTTAGTTCTAAATAAAGAGTAATTAGCCTACCCAAGATCACAGATAGAGGAAACAGAGCATGAATCACACAGGGTTGCTAAAGTCCAGGCTGATAAACAGCGAGTTTGTTCTAATAGACAGGGCATCACTTCTGGTGGGTTGATAACTACCCCTGTGGACTGTAAAACAGCTTGCGTGCTTGCTAAGTTGTTTCAGTCCTGACCAACTCTTTGTGACCCCATGGACTGTAGCCTGCCAGGCTCTTCTGTCCATGGGATTCTCCAGAAAAGAATACTAGAGTGGGTTGCCATTTCCTTCACCAGCGGATCTTTCCCACCCATGGAACGAACCTGCATCTCTTATGTCTTCTATATTATCAGGCAGGTTCTTTACCACTCATACCACCTGGGCTTGAGTACCGCTGTTATTTCATNCCCAACCCAGGGATCGAACCTGGGTCTCCCGTATTGCAGGCAGACGCTTTACCATCTGAGCCACCAGGGAAGTCATAGCTATCGTATTAATTCAGAGATGCAGAATTATTGTTGAATTACTACTGTGAAGTACTCAGAACAGTAAACATTCAGTGTTAGCTACTATTAATAATCTATGTCAGAACATTCTGAGAACTAGTGGTAAAGTGTGTGAGAACCTGAACGGATTCATGGAAGAATCAGAGCAGGGATCTTGGCATTGAGCACTTGGCCTCCCCGCTGGATCATGGTTTGTGGGAGTAAGCTGGACCCAAGTCCCTGACAGTGTGCAGGGCTCTTCTCACTTCATAGGAGACTAAGTCTGGGAGATTTCGGTGCTGGTCTGTACCTGATTCAATAAGTGGATGAAGCAGGTTATAAAATAAGTTTCAGGATACACTAGTACATACTCAGTGAGACCTCGACCATTTAAGCAAAACATAGGATTAAGAATGGAGAAAAGACAGCAAGCAANGGTCTGTACCTGATTCAATAAGTGGATGAAACAGTTTATAAAATAAGTTTCAGGATACACTAGTACATACTCAGTGAGACCTCGACCATTTAAGCAAAACATAGGATTAAGAATGGAGAAAAGACAGCAAGCAAATATGTCAAAACATCGGAAGTGTTTGTCCCTTGAAGATGGGATTATGGATGGCTCTTTGTTTTTATAATTCTTTCTACTTTCCAAATATTCTGAATTAAGCATAGTATTATTTTGATAATTAGAGAAGAAAAGTTAAAAAAGATAATTCCAATAAAAACTGAAATTTGTTTTATCCAGACTGAGTCAAATGATGGAATGCCATGAAGGGGAGGGGAGGAAGAAATATTAAAATTGAAATGTTCATTTTAGAAGGCTTTTGCTATCTGAATGAAAGCAAGAATTGCCAGGCCTACACTTCATTTTGTGCATTTGGCATTTCAGATAAAAATTAAGCACATATTAATCAAGGATCTATACAAAGGCAAACCTGTTTGAAAAATTAAAATTTCTACCTTTAACACAACTAGACGGGCTTGTCTTTTCTAGACCGCATGAAAGGCTACGTTTCTTCCACAAGAGGGCGACAAGTGCTCAGGGTTTCTTTAAAACGGCCTGAAGGGCCCAGGCACTGTAAGCGAGGCAGTGACGCAAATAAGACAACTTTTTTTCATGGAAGAAGAAAGAGTCGCACACGGTGAGTCGGCTGAAAGGACCAATGCTGTCACACGCAAGCACACCTTTTTAGCACAGAATCAACACCTTTCAGGGGGACTGAAAGAGGAACTCGTTCACGGGCTCCTTTAAAATTATTTACGTTATGCTCCATGGACGTCATTTATACAGGTGTAAATTTTTTCACCGGCCATTCACATCAGATACTGTTTAACCTGGTGGTGAAACTGAACCAGCACTTTATTTTTTAAGGAAATTGTAGACATTCACAGGCATTCCTTCAAGCACATGAAAGAATCCACTTTGGATCTTGGTTTCCAGAATGTACGTCAAAGCAGGTACCTTCCCTGGAAGCGAATGGGTCTTTGTAGAAAATACTCGGGAGCATGCCGGGCTTGGGTGTTATACATGCAGATATGTTTGCTAAAGTTATCTGTGCTTTGCTGAAGTTCAAGACTAGTTTTCTCTCTAGCAGGTCATGGGTGTTTTCTTGCATTTCCTCTCACTCCTGAATCCAGTTTTGATACTGGAGACGTTTAGACTTCTCCATCTTCTGGGACTTTTCACAGCCCTCCCCTCCGTGTGCACATGTCCCCCAGGAGAGCTTCTGCAGGTGTGCGCAGGGGTGTGGTGTTGGCACACTGAAGATCCCCGATGGGAGCGGGGAGGTGGAGGCTGGCACGAAATTCCAAACCTTTTTGGTAGTAGATCCCACGACGCTGTCTACAGAGGATCGGTTCCCTCTCTCATTTTGTGTTGGTCTCGGCGGGGAGAGCAAGGCCGACAGCAGGATTCCCCCAGAGCTCTTCCCCACCCGGTATTTGTAGGCCTCTCTGTACCCCGACCCTTCTCAAGTAGTCTCCTTAACTCCTGGTCAGCAGAAGCGGCCAAGGATTCAGTTTCCATAAAACCGCCTTTAGGGCATGCAAAGAGATGCACACAGCCGAGCTCTCCTTCTCAGAGACTGAGTGATTTCAAGACCGTGGACTTTCTTCTTTCTCCCTTGAGTTTCTGCTTTGCCGCCTCCTCCACTCGACCCCTCTTTTTAACAAGAACTGTAAACTCAACCGGCCTCTGGGTTCAGCCCAAACTCCAAGTGGAGTTACTAAAGAAGTCATCCGGACAATTCAGGCAAACACCCTTTGGAGTGGGTTTTGGCTTGAAAAACACAAAATTCCCTTCCTCCCCCTCCTCCCTCCTTCTCCGAATTTAAAATTGGCTTCCTGTGGCTACACTTGAGTATCCCGATCTTTGTTTGACAATATATTTTGGGAAGAATAGTTATCATTCATCCCCGACAGACTGATGAATCTAAGTAACTTAGCTGAGATTTCATTTGCATTCCTTTGTGAATTACTCTGAATTTAGGCTCTGCCCCTTCCATTTAAAACAGAAGTAGCACAACTCTAGGCGTCCGAGTCCAGGGTTAAGACCGAGGGTGGGATGGTCAAGTGCGTGGTGAGGGCTGCATGATAGTAGGAACCGACTGAAAACAGTAACTTGAAAACGGAGGCCCTGGTCTGCAGGCTTTGGCTGGGAAGGAGGGTGCGGCGCCTTCTTCATCCCTACCCTTTAGCTCTTTTTGCAACCCCCGAATTTGCCAAACTACTTTCATTTATTTTTCAATTAAAATGCAAATCAATCGCTTTCCAACACAGTCCTCCCCCTAAATACACACACACACACACACACACACACACACACACACACACACACACACACATATATATATATATATACATATATATATATATGTATATATATAGTGCAGAGACGCAGGGGGCAAAGGGGATCGTGACCACGTGTGACACATTCCATTCCCAAGGGTTGCTTAGAAATGTCGGGCTCTCTTAGGTCGTGGGCAGAACAGCACGCGGGTCTTGGTGGGTGGGTGGGGGGCGCGGTTCCTCGAGGGAGAGAAGTCCTGATTGTTTAGGGCGTGTGTATGCGGCGTGTAAGATGGCCCTGACCAAAAACCCGCCTCCGGCATCTGAGTCGCGATCTGCTCCTCCAGGACGCCGTCTGGAAGGTGGTTTTCACTCTGCAGGGGCAGGGTCATCTCTCCCAACAGCCCACCCCGTACGAGGACGCCCCTCGCTCTCCCGGCTCCCAGCTGGAGAAAGACAGAGCAGATCGATCATGATAACAGCACCAGGGAGGAGACACCGACCGGCCTTCCTTCGGCCGCGCCTCGCCGTGAGCCTCTGAATTTCATTGTCCCACGCGGGATTAGGGCACCCAGCGCTCACCCCCCGGGATCTAGGTACATAGACCCCAGATGTTTTTATTGTCACAACTAAGAACAACACTGCTGTTTTTATTCCGCAATGTGAAAGATAAGTAAAAGCAAACGACTGAGACTTCCAATCGGCACCCAAGCTCTGCAATTATTTACCGATGGCAATTAACCCAGAATTGGGTGGAGTTGAATCAGTGGTTGGCCAGGGTTGGTCGGTCTTTCTGATTTTGTTCTATTTCTACCTCACCCACCCCAAATCATATATTAGATTTACAGTAGGAAAATGTTCAATGCATTCCCAGGTCAGGCTATTTACATAAAATAAAGCGAAGTCGCTTTTTGAAATTGGAGTATTTGGGGANCACCCCAAATCATATATTAGATTTACAGTAGGAAAATGTTCAATGCATTCCCAGGTCAGGCTATTTACATAAAATAAAGCGAAGTCGCTTTTTGAAACTGGAGTATTTGGGGATCACTGGCTTCCTTCCCTCTCCATTTCTACCTAGTCCTCGAGAATGTGGTGTGAAGTGTGCGGGGAAGGTGAAGCGGTCGCTCCGGGCCCAGGCGTGGGGTTTGGGCAAAGGGTTGTGTGTCGCCGCCGTCCTGGAGACTCCCGAGGCGAGATAAAGTTTCGTTTTTAACGAATTGAGAAGCAGAGGACCCCAACTCTCGGGCCAGGGTCGGGCTACACGCGCCTCCCTTCTACTGGAGTTCCCCTAGTGGCTCAAGGACAGGGCGCTGGAGTTTATATCCACAGCCCAGCAAACACCCTCACGGGGAAATACAGATGGCCCCCTCGTCGTCTGTCTTCTTGCCCTACTCAGCATAATTCACATTGAAGAAGGAACTTATCCTCCCTTTAGTCAGAGTCTATGGTCTATGTAGTGATGGGTTTAGCCCAGTCTCGAAACTAATGAAAAATAATCGAGAGGGAACGTTATTTTTATATCACACGTGTATAACAAAAGTGGCAAAAGATAAACAAAAACTTCTCAAACTCAAGCTCAAGTTGCTACCTTTAAAAGATCAGTGCAGCGGAAACCCTAGGTTATCTAAGTGGAATAAGCCCTCTGGCTTTCCGTGCTGGGATGCAAATAAGAGCTTTTGGCTCTCACAGCCAAACTCGGTCCGGTCCATGGGTGGTGCAGCTCGAATGGTATTCCTTATTTATTTCAATTTTCTGCTGATTAAGTTTGGACTTAATGATCTCGTCCAAACTGCTGTAGTGCTTATCCCTCGATGGTGTGCTACTTTAATACCCTGAAATCTCAAAATTGTGCAAAGGTCTTCCTTCCCCGTGTACCCAGCTCAACACTCCTGGAAATTTAAAGATCTCCAGCTATGGAAGAAATTGAGAGGGAATAAGAAAAACCGCCGTCCAACACCTAAACCCTGACCTCACATCATCACAGCACAGAAGCTGGGAAGTCTCCATCTCCCGGAAACATTCTGGGGTTGAGAGAGGGGTAAGAGTTTTCAAGATGGTTGTGAAGGGGTGTGTGTATGTGTATCAGGTACTTTTGTATCTAAAGACTCCACCTCAATTTTGATGATTCTGACCCCGTTAAACTCAAAACAAATAATGATCACAGGGGAGAAAAGTTTAAAAAGTTCACTGCTCTCAGGTTGAAACATCACATGAGAAATAAATGCTCCCAATAAGCTGATTCCGTTCCCTGAGAATGGAGTAAACCTATAAATGATAACATTTTGTGTGTGTGGAGGTAGAGGGAGACCCAGGAATAAAAAGTGAAAGAGAAGACACAGAGAAGGAAGGCGAGGAGGTGGCAAAGATGGAATGGGGCGACCCTTCGGCCTACAAGGGGATTAAGGACATCTCCAAGGCTTAAGGAGCAACAAATTAATTTACACAATCCTGGGAGAGCCCAGATGGCCTTTAATTAATCCCTTCAAAAGAAGGAGCTAGGCCAGGGCTGCGCCGGCTGCCTGCTCCATTAGCTCGATTTTACAAGAGACCAGACTCTGTTCGAGGTGAGGCGTCGTGAGCTCGTGGGGGAAGGGGGGGCTAGGGTGACGAGAGCAGGCGAGGGGGAGGCGAGGGAAGAATATGAACTGCTCTTCCATAAAAGGGCTGGGTTTTCATTATTCTTCTCTTTAAAAAGTAATACTCTCTTCGTCTCTGCTCCCCCCTCTCCCCTTTCCCATTTTATTTAACACAATTAATTGAGGCGTCCACTGGCCCAGCGGCCAAACAGCGCCACTTGCCAGGCCCCGCCCCTGGCCCCGCCCACCGGCGGGATAGAAGTGGGAGGGGGCGGGAACCAGGCGGGCTTGGTCCTACGGCTCGCCCCCTTCAGCCAATCGGAAGGCCTGGCGCTTCCGAGTGGGCGTGACCCGGAGGCAACGCGAGGCCCCAGGCAGAGCGCTATTGGAGACGGTGGTTACGCCCCCGGCTTGCACCCCACCCTCCCCGCTCCTCGGGCCCGCCCTTCCCGGCTGCCTCGGAGTGACGTCCTTCAAAGTTCTCATTTTGGACCCCCCATCTCCCCCTCCCTCTCGTCCCCCAGCTAAAGAGGGGTAGGGAGTGATGCAAATGTTTTATTACCTTTGAGAGCTTCATCTGAACTGTCAGGCCCGGAGGGAGCAAGGAGAGGAGAGAGAGGTAGTGGAACAGCCTCGGAGAGGGGGTCAGCTTGGCCGGAGGACAGGACTTAGAAAAGCGAACCCTGTGGAGTCGCTAAGAAAATGCGAGACAGAAGAGGCAAAGGCGGAGAGTGAGAGGAAGAGAGGGCGCTGGGGGCGGGGTGGGGCCAGGGTCGCCAGGCCATTTTGCAGAAGTGGACAGACGAGTGGAGCCGTAACTGAAGGCGTCAGACTTTTCACTTAGTCTTTGCTTTTCTGTGTTTTTCCTCCCCACTTTTTTTTTTCTTTTCTTTTCAATATTGCAACTCTAGTACCCCGTGGCGTACAGGGGAAGACGGGTCTGCGCGCCGAGTCTGGGAGCCGCGGAGATCGGTGGCACTGCCCTTTCTGGCGCCGAAGCCTCGGGCAGAGCAGGCGGAGGAAACCCGCCCAGAGGCCAACCCTCCCGCGGGTTGGATGCGCTCTCTCCCTGCGCGCTCCGCGCGCCGAGTGCGAATCAACCTCGTGGCCGAAAGAGCAGGGCATCCAAGTAAGACTGGAGCTCGTCGAGCGGAACCCGGCATCCTTTGAACCTCCCCGAAGAAAGCGAGCCGGCCTCCCACCCCCAACTCTCCCCACATCAAAGATTCGGTGATTCTTAACTTTGTTACGAGCTCTCTGGGGCCGGACGGGGTTTGGTTTTGCTTATTTCCAAGAGGGAGAAGATGAGAAGTTGCGCTCTTTGAGCGGCGAGGAAAAAGTGAGGAAGAAAAGAGGAGTCCGAGATTGAATCCAGGACTCTAGCAGGGAAAGAACAGCCCAAACCACCCGGACGCTGCTCGCTGGTCTTGGCCAGCCACCGCCTCTCCACTGGTGTGTTTGGACATTTCTGCTGCGCAGTTCTGAGAGCAATTCTCGGCGGCGACATTCCTGGCCCCGTTGGCACGTCGCCCCCGGGTGCGCCGCCGAGCGCCTCCTTGCTCGCGCCCGCGGCGCTTCTCGCTCTCCGGAGCCCAGCCAAGGGGCAAGGGCCGGCGCCCTCGCTGCGTGGACGCGGGCTCCGGCCTGGTCGTGGGATGTTAGCGGTGGGGGCGATGGAGGGCCCCCGGCAGAGCGCGTTCCTGCTCAGCAGCCCGCCCCTGGCCGCCCTGCACAGCATGGCAGAAATGAAGACCCCACTGTACCCCCCCGCCTCCCCCCCGCTGCCCCCCCCCCCCCCCCCCCCCCCCTCCCCCCCCGCCTCCCATCCCCTCCCCCCCCTGTCCCCCCCCCCCCCCCG
>SJYW01035773.1:172414-188308 GCA_006410735.1 Raphicerus campestris | reverse complement strand
GTCAGGAAGCAACAGTTAGAACTGGACATGGAACAACAGACTGGTTCCAAATAGGAAAAGCAGTACGTCAAGGCTGTATATTGTCACCCTGTTTATTTAACTTATATGTAGAGTACATCTTGAGAAACGCTGGGCTGGAAGAAGGACAAGCTGGAATCAAGATTGCCTGGAGAACTATCAATAACCTCAGATATGCAGATGACACCACCCTTATGGCAGAAAGTGAAGAGGAACTTAAAAGTCTCTTGATGAAAGTGAAAGCAGAGAGTGAAAAATTTGGCTTAAAGCTCAACATTCAGAAAACTGAGATCATGGAATCTGGTGCCATCACTTCATGGGATATAAATGGGGCAACAGTGTCAGACTTTATTTTTTATGGCTCCAAAATCACTGCAGGTGGTGACTGAAGCCATGAAATTAAAAGACACTTATCCTTGGAAAGAAAGTCATGACCAACCTAGAGAATATATTCAAAAGCAGAGACATTACCTTGCTGACTAAGGTCCATCTAGTCAAGGCTATGGTTTTTCCTGTGGTCATGTATGGATGTGAGAGTTGGACTGTGAAGAAGGCTGAGCACAGAAGGATTGATGCTTTTGAACTGTGGTGTTGGAGAAGACTCTTGAGAGTCCCTCGGACTGCAAGGAGATCCAACCAGTCCATTCTGAAGGAGATCAACCCTGGGATTTCTTTGGAAGGAATGATGCTAAAGCTGAAACTCCAGTACTTTGGCCACCTCATGGGAAGAGTTGACTCATTGGAAAAGACTCTGATGCTGGGAGGGCTTGGGGGCAGGAGGAGAAGGGGACGACCGAGGATGAGATGGCTGGATGGCATCACAGACTCGATGGACATGAGTCTGAGTGAACTCCGGGAGATGGTGATGGACAGGGAGGCCTGGCGTGCTGTGATACATGGGGTTGCTAAGAGTCGGACATGGCTGAGCAACTGAACTGAGCTGAACTGAGCCTCTAACTTTTTAACATTTCTCATCATAACCTTTCCATGGGTTTCTGGCATGCGTGTTATGACCTGTACTTAACAGGAGAAAACTGAAGTTCAGAAAAATGAAAGGGTTTGCTCTTGCCAGAACTCACCCTTTCGGTCTAGTAAACCCTAAAACTAGTGTCTTCAACTATGCTCAGCAGAAACCATGCTGTCTTTCCAAGGAACTGGCTAATGCCTGGCTTTTGTGTAACTTTCATTTTTGGCTGCACTGAAAATATCCTAGAGGTATTTGATGTTATAGCATGTTGTCTTGCATATAAATGAATAGTTGAATAGAAAAATCAGTGGTAAACTTGCCTGGTGGTCCAATGGCAAAGAATTTGCCTTCCAATGCAGGGGAACCTGAGTTGGATCCTTGGTCAGGGAACTAAGATTCCCACATGCCAAGGGTCAAATAAACCCACATAACCCAACCAGAGAAGCCTGCAGGCTGCAACAAAGAGCCCACATGCTGCAAAGAAGATTCAGCCCAGCCCCCAAAAAAGTGTTTGTGATAAAATCACCATATCTGTTTATGGAGACTTATAATGTATGAATTCAACTGCATCATACTCTCCTCCCAACTGACAGCCTCCTAGAGACTGAAATCAATATAAGAGCAGGCACAGAATATTCACAATGGCCCGTTAGACTCTTCTTAACCTAGCCCAATTCATCTTTCCAGACTTCCCACATAAGTGTGTACTAATTCGCTTCAGTCATGCTCAACTCTTTGCAGTCCCAAGGACTATAACCCACTAGGTTCATCTGTCCGTGGGCTTCTCCAAGAAAGAATACTGGAGTGGACTGCCATTCTCTCCTCTAAGGGATCTTCCTGACTCAGAGATGAAGCCCTCATCTCCTATGTCTCCTGTATCACAGGTGGATTCTTCACCACTCAATCACTGGGGAAGCCCTTTCTTTCCACAGCTCCTGCTTATTCACTGGAACTCAGTTATGCACTGTTCCCACTACTGCTCTTACCGAGTGGTTTTTGCTCATCATTTTGCCTGGAATCTTCTCCCCTAATCATTTAAGGTCTAATCTCTATTTTACATTCTATGTTCATCCTGTGACTTTTCAAACCCTCAAAACTTTCCAAACTGAAGCAGACTTTATGAAAATCGCTTCACTCCACACGGAAGGCACAGATGACAGTCATTTTTCCTATTTTTTATTTGAGCGAACCAGAGTGTTGGGATGGGTAAGGATGAGGATACAGATGGAGATACGGAGCAAGATACACCTGGTATATCAGATACCAGGATTGTTGAACTTCACTTATGTACATCTGGTCGATACCATAATGACTGGATCAAAAAAGGGTCAAGAGATTGTGAAAGTGAAAGTTGCTCAGTCTTGTGCGACTCTGTGCAACCCCTTGGATATAGTCCTTGGAATTCTCCAGGCCAGAATACCAGTGTGGGTAGCCTTTCCCTTCTCCAGGGGATCTTTGCAACCCAGGGATTGAATCTAGATCTCCCACATTTCAGGCAGAGTCTTTACCAGCTGAGTCACAAGGGAAGCCCAAGAATACTGGAGTGAGTAGCCTATCCCTTCTCCAGCAGATCTTCCTGACCCAGGAATTGAACTGGGGTCTCCTGAATTGCAGATGGATTCTTGACTAACTGAGCTAACAGGGAAGCAAGAATACTGGAGAGGGCTGCCACGCCCTCCTCCAGGGGATCTTCCCAACCCTGGGATCAAACCCAGGTCTCTCACATTGCAGGTAGATTGAGCCACCAGGGAAGCCCAAGAGACTGTGATGGGATACAAAAGATTTCCACCACATCGCATTAAGTCTCTGTTCAGAGCAGCACAATTTAATGGAATAAGCACCATCTCTTAAGTCATAGTCTTAAACTTGGATGACATTTTGGGTAAAGTAAAACCATGGAGAATAGGAATATCTATTTTTCTTTTAATGAGGATAGCAAGTGATCTGATTCAATATTATTTCCTGGCCATGGGCATTGTTATTTCTACTTTCTGTTGAAAGGGCTTGCATTTTCCTTTCATCTTCAGTGAAGAAGGTGTATAGTCTATAATTCTCTTCATCTAAGAGCCTGTGAGGTATGGAGGAAGGTGCAATATCCCATGGTAATGGATATCAGGAATGAGGACACCTGAGACTTAGGTTCATTCAGCCATGTGTTAGCTTCATGACCTTGGTCTCCCCTTGTCCTCTCAGCCTCTTTTGTCAAAGGGTAGGCCTATTTATAGACTTTGGCCTACTGAAGTTGGTTTGCTTTTTTTAAAGTAAGTCTTGTAACAAAGTTGCAAAAGTGAAGAGAAACTGCGCAAAACACCACTGCTCCCCTTCATGCTCGACATGAAATTCTATAATCTTATTCAGATCCTAATCCACTGTACAAATGAGTCTGGCAAAATGCCTCCAAGCTCCTTAATGCAGTCCTTTTCAAGAGGAAAAACATTTTCACACATTAAAACAGGAGACGCAAATGAGTCATTCTCTCCCTGGTGACCAGACTGTTTATTCAGTAAACATTTTCTCCCCAGCAGCCCTTTTCACAGTCCCTGCTGTGAGTTATCAGTCGACATCTTATTACATGAAGTCTGAGCAGCTATGACTCTGGACTAATGGGGTTGAAGCCAGTCTATTGTGAGGAAGAATTCATTAGATGCTAATTGCACAGAGTGTCCAAGTTAATTCCCACCTCTTCTGTTTGTATATTCCTTGGACCTCGACAGTAATAGCATAACAACAACAAAAAAAATCCATCTATCTCCATGGTAACAGAGGAAGCCATAAAGAACCACTAGAGCTTGACTATGCTAGGGAGAGAGGATTCTAGGTAGATGGTAACTGCATTTTAAACAGGGTGTCGGCTTTCAGAATAAGAGCTTTATGCTCAGGCTAAGAGAAGAGCTACAGGGACACTGGGCATTCACCCCAGGGCTTGGTAACCACTTAAAAGAATGCCAGGTGGTGATAACAGCCCAGGCAAGAAAAGCAAGATGTAGGTAGTGGTTACAGTGAGGGAGGGACTTTCCTGGCATACCAGTGGCTAAGATTTCCACCTTCCACTGTAGGGAACCTGGGCTCCATTCTTGGTTGGGGAACTAAGATCCCCTGTGATGCTCAACGTGGCCAAAACCAACCAACCAAACAAACAAAAAACCAAACTAGTTGCTGAAATGCAGGAGGTTTCAGAAAAGGGAGTAAGAGGTGGTTCAGGTTGCATTCACTCGCTTAGTCAGGATATCTTTATATATTGTCTGGTGAGTATAACACTCTACCTGCTTGCATATTATGTTGTGTCCTACTTTGTGACGCTGTGGATTGTAGCCCACCGGGATTCTCCAGGCAGGAATACTGGAGTGGGTTGCCATGCCCTCCTCCTTGGGATCTTCTTGACCAGGGATCGAACCTGTGTCTCTTACAACTCCTGAATTGGCAGGCAGGTTCTTTACCACTAGTGCCACCTGGGAAACCCTAATAATACTCTACACACTGGGGGTAAAATAACAAGTAAGCAGACACATGTGGTCCCAGGCCCCATGAGGCTTGCAATTTTTAAAGGATAAAGGCAATGAATAAGCTAGCAAGAAAATATGTAAAATAATTATAAATGTTAAGGAATGTTGCAAGCAGAGAGAAAAGGTAGGATGCTAAATTAGAAAAACAGCAGAAAAGAAATTATCTTTTAATTTGAGTGGTCAGAGAGGACCTCTTTGAGAAAGACAAAGGTGAGAATGAAATACTAAGAGAGAGGCTGAGTGCAGAAGGAAAGAAGTGGGTAGGGAAGGCTGACTCAGGATTTTCCTTACTAGATATGCATTGAAATATGCTAGAAAGTAACCGGAATTTTTGACAAGCTCTAGGAATAGTTCCCACCTCTAAGGCTGAGGCCAAATACAGAAGCAGATCATAAAAGAGAGAAAACTTCTTTATTTGGAATCCCATCACCCTGGAATTCAAAGGTCTCTGATCAAGAATAAGTGAACACATCACAGGGAACATTACAGGGAATATTGTATGGAGAACTGCCTGGAGCACAGAGAAAGAACCTGGCTAGGGCTTCTCAAGTAAAACAGGCCATTGTTTGAAGGAACAGTGATCAGAAGTCAGGACACATTCTGGAGGCAACAGAGATCTCCAAGTGGCGGCCACTCTCACTAATTTCTTTTAAAGACAACAGCATTTGTAAAGACCCGTGGACTGGGAAGTCTTTAGATCATCGTCCTCCTTCTCAAAGGCACTTGCAGCAAGATGGATGGACCTAGAGATGGTCATGCTGAGTGAAGTAAGTCAGAGACAGAAGGACAAACATCGCATGGTATAGCTTATGTGTGGAATCTAAAAATAATGGTACAGATGAACTGATTTACAAAACAGGAATAGAATCACAGGAGAAAATAGTCTTATGGTTTCCAGGGAGGAAAGGGAGGGAGGAACAAATTAGGAGATTGGGAATGAGATAGATATGCTTCTACATATAAAATAGATAACAAGTAAGGACCTAATGTATAATATGATGTGGAACCTGTGGGTGCTCAGTTGTGTCCGACTCTTTGCGACCCCATGGACTGTAGCCCACCAAGCTCCTCTGTCCATGGGATTTCCCAGGCAGGAATACTGGAGTGGGGTGCCATTTTCTCTTCCAGGGGATCTTTCCAACCCGGGAGTGGAGAAACTGTGTTTCCTGCATTGGCAGGTAGATTCTTTACCACCACCGCACCTGGGGAGCCCATAGAGCACAGGGAACTCTACTCAAAACTCTATAATGACCTACACAGGAAAAGAAGCTAAAAAACAGTAACTCAACTGTATTTCAACAAAAATGAAAAGAAACCAAAAACAAATAGGCAAGAAAACAGAAGATAAGAGAGAAGTTCNGAATTCAACTGCATCATACTCTCCTCCCAACTGACAGCCTCCTAGAGACCGAAATCAATATAAGAGCAGGCACAGAATATTCACAATGGCCCGTTAGACTCTTCTTAACCTAGCCCAATTCATCTTTCCAGACTTTCCACATAAGTGTGTGCTAATTCGCTTCAGTCATGCTCAACTCTTTGCAGTCCCAAGGACTATAACCCACTAGGTTCATCTGCCCGTGGGCTTCTCCAAGAAAGAATACTGGAGTGGACTGCCATTCTCTCCTCTAAGGGATCTTCCTGACTCAGAGATGAAGCCCTCATCTCCTATGTCTCCTGTATCACAGGTGGATTCTTCACCACTCAATCACTGGGGAAGCCCTTTCTTTCCACAGCTCCTGCTTATTCACTGGAACTCAGTTATGCACTGTTCCCACTACTGCTCTTACCGAGTGGTTTTTGCTCATCATTTTGCCTGGAATCTTCTCCCCTAATCATTTAAGGTCTAATCTCTATTTTACATTCTATGTTCATCCTGTGACTTTTCAAACCCTCAAAACTTTCCAAACTGAAGCAGACTTTATGAAAATCGCTTCACTCCACACGGAAGGCACAGATGACAGTCATTTTTCCTATTTTTTATTTGAGCGAACCAGAGTGTTGGGATGGGTAAGGATGAGGATACAGATGGAGATACGGAGCAAGATACACCTGGTATATCAGATACCAGGATTGTTGAACTTCACTTATGTACATCTGGTCGATACCATAATGACTGGATCAAAAAAGGGTCAAGAGATTGTGAAAGTGAAAGTTGCTCAGTCTTGTGCGACTCTGTGCAACCCCTTGGATATAGTCCTTGGAATTCTCCAGGCCAGAATACCAGTGTGGGTAGCCTTTCCCTTCTCCAGGGGATCTTTGCAACCCAGGGATTGAATCTAGATCTCCCACATTTCAGGCAGAGTCTTTACCAGCTGAGTCACAAGGGAAGCCCAAGAATACTGGAGTGAGTAGCCTATCCCTTCTCCAGCAGATCTTCCTGACCCAGGAATTGAACTGGGGTCTCCTGAATTGCAGATGGATTCTTGACTAACTGAGCTAACAGGGAAGCAAGAATACTGGAGAGGGCTGCCACGCCCTCCTCCAGGGGATCTTCCCAACCCTGGGATCAAACCCAGGTCTCTCACATTGCAGGTAGATTGAGCCACCAGGGAAGCCCAAGAGACTGTGATGGGATACAAAAGATTTCCACCACATCGCATTAAGTCTCTGTTCAGAGCAGCACAATTTAATGGAATAAGCACCATCTCTTAAGTCATAGTCTTAAACTTGGATGACATTTTGGGTAAAGTAAAACCATGGAGAATAGGAATATCTATTTTTCTTTTAATGAGGATAGCAAGTGATCTGATTCAATATTATTTCCTGGCCATGGGCATTGTTATTTCTACTTTCTGTTGAAAGGGCTTGCATTTTCCTTTCATCTTCAGTGAAGAAGGTGTATAGTCTATAATTCTCTTCATCTAAGAGCCTGTGAGGTATGGAGGAAGGTGCAATATCCCATGGTAATGGATATCAGGAATGAGGACACCTGAGACTTAGGTTCATTCAGCCATGTGTTAGCTTCATGACCTTGGTCTCCCCTTGTCCTCTCAGCCTCTTTTGTCAAAGGGTAGGCCTATTTATAGACTTTGGCCTACTGAAGTTGGTTTGCTTTTTTTAAAGTAAGTCTTGTAACAAAGTTGCAAAAGTGAAGAGAAACTGCGCAAAACACCACTGCTCCCCTTCATGCTCGACATGAAATTCTATAATCTTATTCAGATCCTAATCCACTGTACAAATGAGTCTGGCAAAATGCCTCCAAGCTCCTTAATGCAGTCCTTTTCAAGAGGAAAAACATTTTCACACATTAAAACAGGAGACGCAAATGAGTCATTCTCTCCCTGGTGACCAGACTGTTATTCAGTAAACATTTTCTCCCCAGCAGCCCTTTTCACAGTCCCTGCTGTGAGTTATCAGTCGACATCTTATTACATGAAGTCTGAGCAGCTATGACTCTGGACTAATGGGGTTGAAGCCAGTCTATTGTGAGGAAGAATTCATTAGATGCTAATTGCACAGAGTGTCCAAGTTAATTCCCACCTCTTCTGTTTGTATATTCCTTGGACCTCGACAGTAATAGCATAACAACAACAAAAAAAATCCATCTATCTCCATGGTAACAGAGGAAGCCATAAAGAACCACTAGAGCTTGACTATGCTAGGGAGAGAGGATTCTAGGTAGATGGTAACTGCATTTTAAACAGGGTGTCGGCTTTCAGAATAAGAGCTTTATGCTCAGGCTAAGAGAAGAGCTACAGGGACACTGGGCATTCACCCCAGGGCTTGGTAACCACTTAAAAGAATGCCAGGTGGTGATAACAGCCCAGGCAAGAAAAGCAAGATGTAGGTAGTGGTTACAGTGAGGGAGGGACTTTCCTGGCATACCAGTGGCTAAGATTTCCACCTTCCACTGTAGGGAACCTGGGCTCCATTCTTGGTTGGGGAACTAAGATCCCCTGTGATGCTCAACGTGGCCAAAACCAACCAACCAAACAAACAAAAAACCAAACTAGTTGCTGAAATGCAGGAGGTTTCAGAAAAGGGAGTAAGAGGTGGTTCAGGTTGCATTCACTCGCTTAGTCAGGATATCTTTATATATTGTCTGGTGAGTATAACACTCTACCTGCTTGCATATTATGTTGTGTCCTACTTTGTGACGCTGTGGATTGTAGCCCACCGGGATTCTCCAGGCAGGAATACTGGAGTGGGTTGCCATGCCCTCCTCCTTGGGATCTTCTTGACCAGGGATCGAACCTGTGTCTCTTACAACTCCTGAATTGGCAGGCAGGTTCTTTACCACTAGTGCCACCTGGGAAACCCTAATAATACTCTACACACTGGGGGTAAAATAACAAGTAAGCAGACACATGTGGTCCCAGGCCCCATGAGGCTTGCAATTTTTAAAGGATAAAGGCAATGAATAAGCTAGCAAGAAAATATGTAAAATAATTATAAATGTTAAGGAATGTTGCAAGCAGAGAGAAAAGGTAGGATGCTAAATTAGAAAAACAGCAGAAAAGAAATTATCTTTTAATTTGAGTGGTCAGAGAGGACCTCTTTGAGAAAGACAAAGGTGAGAATGAAATACTAAGAGAGAGGCTGAGTGCAGAAGGAAAGAAGTGGGTAGGGAAGGCTGACTCAGGATTTTCCTTACTAGATATGCATTGAAATATGCTAGAAAGTAACCGGAATTTTTGACAAGCTCTAGGAATAGTTCCCACCTCTAAGGCTGAGGCCAAATACAGAAGCAGATCATAAAAGAGAGAAAACTTCTTTATTTGGAATCCCATCACCCTGGAATTCAAAGGTCTCTGATCAAGAATAAGTGAACACATCACAGGGAACATTACAGGGAATATTGTATGGAGAACTGCCTGGAGCACAGAGAAAGAACCTGGCTAGGGCTTCTCAAGTAAAACAGGCCATTGTTTGAAGGAACAGTGATCAGAAGTCAGGACACATTCTGGAGGCAACAGAGATCTCCAAGTGGCGGCCACTCTCACTAATTTCTTTTAAAGACAACAGCATTTGTAAAGACCCGTGGACTGGGAAGTCTTTAGATCATCGTCCTCCTTCTCAAAGGCACTTGCAGCAAGATGGATGGACCTAGAGATGGTCATGCTGAGTGAAGTAAGTCAGAGACAGAAGGACAAACATCGCATGGTATAGCTTATGTGTGGAATCTAAAAATAATGGTACAGATGAACTGATTTACAAAACAGGAATAGAATCACAGGAGAAAATAGTCTTATGGTTTCCAGGGAGGAAAGGGAGGGAGGAACAAATTAGGAGATTGGGAATGAGATAGATATGCTTCTACATATAAAATAGATAACAAGTAAGGACCTAATGTATAATATGATGTGGAACCTGTGGGTGCTCAGTTGTGTCCGACTCTTTGCGACCCCATGGACTGTAGCCCACCAAGCTCCTCTGTCCATGGGATTTCCCAGGCAGGAATACTGGAGTGGGGTGCCATTTTCTCTTCCAGGGGATCTTTCCAACCCGGGAGTGGAGAAACTGTGTTTCCTGCATTGGCAGGTAGATTCTTTACCACCACCGCACCTGGGGAGCCCATAGAGCACAGGGAACTCTACTCAAAACTCTATAATGACCTACACAGGAAAAGAAGCTAAAAAACAGTAACTCAACTGTATTTCAACAAAAATGAAAAGAAACCAAAAACAAATAGGCAAGAAAACAGAAGATAAGAGAGAAGTTCCTTTTAACAAATTTATTTTTAGTAACGTTTTCACTCGTTGATGTGTTTTTCATAATAGTAACAGAAGAGAGAGAGAGAACCTTGATGTCAAGCAAAGGAGAATAAAGTGACAGGAAGCCCTGATGCTACTATCAAAAGACACACGTGAATACCAGGCACAGGAAGGCTGGGAGAGTAAACAGAGGCCGTGGGGGAAACGAGGCACGGAACGCTTTGCGTAAAGCAGTGTCTCAGCAGAAGTCTTACTGACTCACAGGGAAGGCAGTGAATTGAATAAACCTGACTTTAAAAAAGAAAAAAAGCAGGCACTCTTTTTGGAATAGACATGTAAGCCCCAAATTTGAACTGAGTGAAGGTTACTCACTTTATAACATATTGGCTTACCAAAACCATTTTGCCATTTCAATTTTAGGTGTTAAATCCCCTTGACTTTCATGGGTTTCGGTAAAAAACAAAGGTTGATGTTCCTTTATCCTTTTTTTCAAATTATTTTCTAATTATAACTGTATGTTCTGGCGAATTCCAAGTATATCTACAGTTTGTTTCTTTAGGCTTCCAACCATTCATTAAGAGACAAGAAGCTTCAAGTGTAAGGAGGATATTGAGACAGGAGGAAAAATCTGAAAGCCTTGAATAATAGGCAACATAACAGAGTATTCTCTGTACAGCAGTGCAGGGAAGCTGTCTCCCTGTCCCTGATTTCCCACTAATTAGGTTTGAGATGTTGGGGAATTTATATATATATTTTTTGTCTTCAATGCATTTAATTGTGTAACTGAATGAGCAAAATGGAGCAGGGGATTTTCCTTTGCATGTTGCTGGGAACTTGGGCACGGTCAATTGAGAGGAAGAGATGGGTAAAGGGAAACTGAATTGAGGGACAAAAGTTCCAAAAACTTCACTCTTGAATCAGCCAGATAAAAATCTACTTTTACTATATTTTTATATTGAGGCTATAGATACTTTGTGACTGAGAGCTCCATAGCAAAAACATATTTAAAACCCATTAGCCTAAACAATCTTAAACATCCTTTCTACATCAAAATCTTCACAGACCCCAAAAAAGATACAGTAAAGATTATGAGTCTAGAGGTGAAAATTACTTTTTTGCTCCTTCATTTTAATTTCAGTTTAAATTTCATTTTGAGCAAATGCAAGATCTTTATCATTATAGCAGTCTTTCTCTTCTATCCCATCTTTTGTTTTAGGTTTGTGATAAACCTTTCTTCAGTTTATTATGTCAACAGCATGCTCCAGATTTGATGTAGACATATCGTTGTTTTAGAAAAGGCTGTGAGCAATTACAATCTACAATTTATGCCCTACCTTACATGGTAATAACTGTGATTCATTTTAGAAATGACTGTTATAATCGAACCATTAAAATTCCATAACAAACTACTATTTGCAACCATTAAGCTGAAACAGTGCATGTTTTGAAGATTTTTTTTTTTAATAGCCAGGATTGTTCTGTTAGCTCTTTGCTTTGTTGAAAGAATATTAAACCCCATGATGAAAGCTTCCAACAGAGACAAACTTCTCTAAGGTTGTAGCTTAATCAAACATGTGTTAGTGAAAATTAATGATAGGGATATAACTTTCATAACGTAAAAGTTTTCATTGAAGACAAATGAGATATATACAGATACATTCTATTATTTAAAATAAATTGACCAAAGATGATTAGGCCAAGAAGTATTAATCAAGTGGTGCAGGAAAGAGCCCTCACTTGCCAACAGAAATAGATATTACATGTTCATGGAGTGGATCGAATTCAGAACTCATATCCCCCACAGTGACAGTTTCCCATTTAACCTTGGAAGAAGTCAATGTTTCTGGGTCCTCAGTCTCTCATTTCTAAGCCAAATTGCCTGGACTACATATTCTATGAGGCACTTAAAGACTTGGAGGTGTGAACACATAATGAGAGAGTTATGATACTAATTAAAAATAGTAATTAATTTAAATACCAACATGATCAAATCATATCGTGTCCATATAGTATCAAAAATTGTTTTAATACCTGTCNGACCCACAGTTTACATAAAAGGGTCATGATGGTTTCTAGTGAACAGTCTGCCTGTCTGTGTGTCTCTCTCCCTCTTTCTCCCTTCTCCTTCCTCTCCCTCCTCCCCATTCCACCTCTCCCTCTTCTTCTTCCCCTCCTCCTTCTTCTCTTCTTCTCCATCTTTATAGTATGTTGTGGTTTAGTTGCTCAGCTCAGTCGTGTCTGACTCTTTTGCAACCCCACTGACTGTAGCCCACGAGGCTCCTCTGTCTATAGGATTTCCTAGGTGAGAATACTGGAGCAGGTGGCCACTTCCTCCTCCAGGGGATCTTCCCGACCCAGGGATTGAACTTGAGGCTCCTGCACTGGCAGGCAGAATCTTTACCAGTGAGCCACCAGGGAAGATCTCTTTATAGAATAGGGCTGTGTTATTTTACCAAGCATGTGAACTAATAAGACTTTGCCTCATAGGCCAGAGTGGGTAACAGTTTGGACAGAGCTGCAATTGTACCACCTCTTGGAAAACNGAGCCACCAGGGAAGATCTCTTTATAGAATAGGGCTGTGTTATTTTACCAAGCATGTGAACTAATAAGACTTTGCCTCATAGGCCAGAGTGGGTAACAGTTTGGACAGAGCTGCAATTGTACCACCTCTTGGAAAACTAAGATGCAGAACTAACTTCCAGGGCACGGGCACACTTGGCCCATGTTTACTGTTGGATTCCCAGGACACTACACAGTGCCTGGTCCATAGGAGGTATTCAAGGAGTAATTTTTGAATGCACACACACACACACACACACACCAATGAAGCTGAAGTCACAAGGAACTCTGCATTTTCTTGAAGGTCTTAAAGAAAATGACCCTTTCTCATCTCCCAGCCTGGAGGCAGAGAACTGATTTCCAAGCTAGGAAGAGTCTTACTTACCTCTGTGTATACATGTAAACATCTGACAAATTGCTGTACAATTAGGCATGAACAGCTTAAATGGCAAATGGGTGAGTTCAATGTAAAGTTTTTTTTTTTTTTACAAAATGGAAGATCAAGTAAAGTTATTATAATAAATTCATTTATCAGCTCACACAGTTACTTGTAAATAACTTTAAAATAAAATCTTCAGCATGATCATCATTCGTAGTGATGCATGTCATTCTTCAAGGCACATGGGTTATAATTATGCATGAAACAAACAAAGAAGTACTTATTGGGCCTCCCTGCTGGCTCAGATGATAAAGAATCCACCTGGAATGCAGGAGACTCAGGTTCAATCCCCAGGAAGATCCCCTGGAGAGGGGAATGGTTACCCACTCTGGTATTCTTGCCTGGAGAATTCCACGGAGAGAAGCCTGGTGGGCTACAGTCTGTGGGGCTGCAAAGAGTTGGACACAACTGAGTGACTAACACTTTCACTTTACTGGCCATTTAAAATACTCTTGGAGGAGGAAATGGCAACCCATTCCAGTATCCTTGCCTGAAAAATTCCATGGACAGAGGAGCCTGGCTGGCTACAGTCCATAAGGTTGCGCAGAGTTAGACATGACTGAAGCCACTTAGCATGCTGCAATTGAGATGTATGTCTCAGTCACTGATGCCATCCAATAGTCTGCAATATCAAACTTAGATTTCCAACAATATTTTCTTAGGGACAAAAACTTGAGAAGATATAAATGAATACATCTAACTCCTGTACATTTTACCTGGGGTTTCCTGCTGTTAGAGGATTCTCTGTCTCTCATTAAGACTACGAAGTGTTTCCCTTGGCCACCTTCCATGTCTCTCTCATGTTGTTCTCTGTACCTGAAAAGTCTGGATGCACTGTGGACACCTTTGCATCTTCAGAGACCTCTGTGTGGTGAACTGATCCTTAGAGACTGTGAGAGCTCCGAGAAGCCTGCAGGAGATCTTGTTACAAGTAGCTGGTGGTGGTGGGTTTGGAGTCAACTTCTTGACCTGTTGGTCAGTGTTACAATTAAGCTGCTTTCTTTCATCCACTCCCTTTCTTTCCCCTAGAACAGGGAATTTAGGGGCTCCTGGTCTCCCTGTCCCATCCCCTCCACCATTAGCTTCTGTATTGAAAGCCAACAGCCAATGACCACTTCTATTTCCAAGGCAAGTTTTAAAAATTTTGTTCTGGAGGATCTAGGATCCTAGGAGGAGGAAGAATAAGTCCAGACCTCAGGTCTCTTAAATGAAATTATGAAACTAGCAATATCTTCCCCCGACTTCCCACACAGTTTCCTGTCCTCACCCTTCCAAAGGGATATGAATTCTTCCACTTGTGATGGCTTCATCATTTAACAACTTTTCTCCAGTACCTTTTCTATTAGGCTGGCTGAAAAATTCATTTGGATTTTGCTGTTACATCTCATGAAAGCAGAAGGCATTTATTGAATGGCCAACCCAACATACTGCTGGTTTATGCAGTAAACTGCTGCTGCAACATCCACGAACTGTCCCCTGGCGACCAGGGACACCTAGACAAGTTGTTTGTGTGCTACTTTTATTCCCTGGAAATCAGGGAGACCCTTACCGAGGGAACGGTGTCTGATCTCAGGGTCTCAGTCCACAACTTAAGTCTGGCCTCTCCCTTTTACTGGATCCTACTTTGCTGGACAGAGAAACTCCCTTTTCTTTTAATCCCTTCTCTGAATTGGCACCCAATTTCTCTTTAAAGATCAGGGAGTGTATAAGAGCAGAGAGTGAGGGAACTCAGCTTCCCCGAGGGAAAAAGGGGCCGAGTTCTGGCTTAGGAAGATTTCCCAAACTGGACAAGTGTTCTTAAGGGAAAAGTCTGGAATAATCTCTGTGTCCCACCTACAACAGGCAGGCGCTGAAATAATCTCCCCAAAGCCTGAGAGGCTGTGCCTGGCCTGGGCCTCCTAGAACTTTCTGTTCAGGTCAGGAGAGAGGGAACACCGCACAGAGTTTGAAGGCCAGGGGAGCTCTAAAAAATCCTTCCAGTTCAAAAAGGACCTGGAAAAAAAAGATGCGGAGTTTGGGGAGGGGGTGCTGAGGTTCCCTTTGAATCACAAAGGTTTGAAGGAGCCAAATCGGAATTCGCCCTGATTAAATGTGTAGACGGATTTTTAAAAAGGTATTTGCCAGCCGCATGCATTCTTTTTGATCTGGAAGAGGCTCCCCGCAGGGATAAATCTTGTGTACAGGCTCCTCTTCGGCTCCTCTAACCTGCACACTCCGGGCCCTGGAATTCATGTCTGCAAAGGGGGACAAGGGGGCAAGAGCATGTCTGTTAGGAGGGTTTCATGGTGGTACTGGCTGCCTGGATGATGTGGGAATGGAGGCAAGGAGAGTCCACTGGATGCGCTTGCTCACTTCTTTTACTGACCACTTTAAGCCCAGAGGGCGGTGCCTCTGGGGACCCTGCACCACACGCCCCATCCTCCCAGGAGGCGCACTAGTACTCTCAGAGGCACAGGTGCTCAGATCCTTCTGCATTCCCCTAGAGCCGGAAAAAGGGTCGTCCAGCTGGCCCTTTCAGACCTCCCTTTTCGTGCTGCCTCCTCCGCGATCTTCCCTTGGTAAGTTCTGAGCTCC
Source organism: Raphicerus campestris (assembly GCA_006410735.1). Classification (NCBI taxonomy): domain Eukaryota; kingdom Metazoa; phylum Chordata; class Mammalia; order Artiodactyla; family Bovidae; genus Raphicerus; species Raphicerus campestris. The sequence goes on along the minus strand of SJYW01035773.1, from coordinate 172,590 downwards.
AATCCAGTCACTGGACCGCAGGGAACTTACCTCCACCCCTCAACCAGTCTCTCGCCACCACTTCTCTGTTCTCTCCTTTCAGGGGGTGACGAGGCCGGGAAATTCGACAAGAGTTCGGAAGTGGCCGGGACCGTGCTTCCCTCTCTCGTTTTGGTTCTGCCTTTTTTTTTTTTTTT
>SJYW01035773.1:158142-168878 GCA_006410735.1 Raphicerus campestris | reverse complement strand
GCAGAGTAAAAACGCTCTGCTCTTTCTGCTTCTCCACGAGGTTTTTTTTTTTTTTTTTTAAACCAGAGCTTGGAGGCCGAGATTCTGGGAAAGACTGAAGTCGGGAGGAGAAGGGGACGACAGAGGATAAGATGGTTGGATGGCATCACCGACTCAATGGACGTGAGTTTGATGGACAGGGAGGACTGGCGTGCTGAAGGCCGTGGGGTGGCAAAGAGTCGGACACGACTGAGCAACTGAACGGAACTGAACTGAACTGGAGGTCGAAGGCTGAACCTCGGAGGCCCAGCGCGCTCCCTGCAGGAGGGGCGGGCGACCCCGGGGATCCTGACCCCGGGCTGGGCCCCGGGGAGGCCGAGCGCGCCCCCTGCAGGCCGAGTGAGAACTCCCGCGCCCTCCATACCGAGGGTGGCGCCCGGAGCTTTGTCACCAGATCCCTGTGGTCCAAGGCTAACATGCGCACCGCGCCTTCGCCGCCACCACCGGCTCAGAGAAGCCTCTTCCGGGCCTCTCGGGGTCTCGGAGTTTGCAAGGCCTAGGCTGTGGACACCCCATTGCGCAGTTCCTAGACGAGGACAGGCTCTCTTCCCCGGGCTCCTCCGCATGGACCATCCAGGCATGCTACCAGGCTAGGTTCCATCTTTTCTCTACTAGCTTAGTAGTTTCCCATCTTCTCTCCTTACTTGGTGATCACAAAGATGCCGGAAAGGTCACCGCAGCCATGGGGGACTTCACCGCGAAAAATACAAAAACCGCTCTTAAATGATACACGTAGAGAAGTGCGCGCGCATGTGTGTACACAAATTTCTCTCTCTTGTCTCTCATACACACACTCCCGATTCTTCCTCTGCCCTTCTCCTCCCCCCTTCAGACTGCCTCTCCCCTCTCCCTGACAGCTCCCACCAGGTATGTTCTAGAACCCACGCAGCTTGCTAGCGCCGTCCACCAGCTGCCCGGAACATCAGTTGCAGATCTCCGCGAGGGACGAAAACATCTGTTTGGGGAGAGACTGGGAGGCGCAGCGGCGGGTGTCGCGCGGCGAGGACTCACCCGACCCCGGCGCGGCGGGAGAGTCTCTGCCGCTCGCGGAGAATTTTGGAGATTCAGGTACCCGTCGCAGAAGGGGGCGCGAGGGCGTTTCACGTCTCTCACGCTCTGCTCCACCCACCTCCGACCTTTGTTCTCTCCCCGCTCCCTCTAGGCTCGGGATGGGGAAGTTCCCTCCTTCCTCCGTTGTGGCTCTAGGGAAGGTTGGGCGCGCGACCCAGTCCCCAAGCGCGCCGACTGGGCGCGGCGCCCTGTGGGCGCAGAGATGGGGACGCTGCTCGCATCTCCCTCTCGGAAATCCCTCCCTAGAGCTCGTTGGAGCCGTTTCTCCAAAGATCAGAAAGGACGGCAGGGTCTCGTGCAGTTGCAAATATATTTTAAAATAGTTTATTCCTGGTTTACTAAGTAGTTCGCCCACGTGGTGAAAAGAAATTCAAGCACGACAAAAGGATGCGCCTGCAAGCAGGTATTTGGATGTATCCTCTTGGGTGCCTCCTCTAGGGAGTGGCTGAGCTGTTGGATAATCTGGGTGCAGAGACCCTCTTGGTCCACGTGCCCACAGTCTCGGCGGCGGACGCTTCCTGAGTCGTCCACAATTTGTCTCTTAGTGTTTTCTCGTCTTCCCTGCTCAGCGGCATTTCGCTGTGCGGTTCCCGGGAGAGCCACTGCTTGTCCTGCGGGTTCTAGTTGAGCTTGGCCAGCCCTCTGTGACTTCCGAAGAAGGGCGACTGGCGTCAAGCGCTCATTATTGACTACTTTGATGGCTAATGGGGAGGGGAGGGGCGGCTTCATTTTTCTTTTTCATTTCCCCGGTTCCATTCACAGTGAACACACTAATGGTTAATAAAATGCAGTTTGCGACGGTAATATGGGGACGGAGCGGTCCCAATAAATGTCAGGAGATGTAAGACAAAAAGTACCCTCCGACTATGTGCAGCAGGACGGTATTGCTCCCAGTTTTGGCTAAGAAAGCACTAAAATAACCTGTTAACACACACCAAAGTGCATCCTTATAATAACCTCCTCAATCATTTATTAAAAGTCGTGTCAAGCCGGCCCGTATAATTCATCTCTATGCAAATACATCAATGTCAGGCCATTAGTGTATTGCTCAGGTTTTTATTAAAGTGCATTCTTTTTAATTCAGCCCCGTAAAATACGAGCCCCATTGCTCAAGAATTATAGCAACTATTAGAGTAACATATGGGCAACATGCACTCAGAAAATAAAAACCAACAGATAAAGTGGCAGGGTCACATCGCAGGAGCAAACACTTAACAAAATGGCAGTGGGGTAATAGATTTTTCTTCCAGGGCCTTTGCGAGAGGGTGTCGTGGGCATCGGAAAAGGTAGGAGGCTCGAAGTTCCTCTGCCCCGTCCCAACCCCAGAAACAGCCCGCGATGAGCATCCTCGGAGTTGAGAGGAAAAGCTTCTAGGGGTGCTGCGTGTCTGGTCTCTTTCGATTCGAGGATTTCAGCACACACTAGAGAGAGAAGTCATTATAGGATGTTTGGTTGAAACCATCTCTTCCTTCCAACTCCCGCATCCCTTCCTCCCGCCCATCTTCCCGCTCCGCCCCTCATTCCTTCCAGGCCCCTTCTCGGAACTTGGGAACCGGGGAGCCCCACCCCCACCTCGAGGACTTTGTGAGATGGTCTCCCCTCCCTGCTTCCCTCAGGAAAATTAAGAAGAAATGAACAAGGCCCAGGAAGGCCAGGGGACTTGGTGGAAAATATCTCCCTTTCCCGTGTAGAAACCTGGAGGAAAAACTTTTCATGAAATCCATCCGAGGCTCAATAGTCCGGACACCGTGAAAGGACACCGTTAAACTCCCGACTCAGAAGAAACGCAGGTGACCTCTGCCCACGCCACTCACTCCGCTTCCCTCCCCGCAGTTCGTCCTCCCGTTTTCCCGGTTAGAACGCTTTGTTGTCGATTTTGCTAAACCAGGGCGGTCTAACCTGATCCTCAGGGCCTTCCCTATTTATGGTACAGAATACCGAGAATGGTTTGGGGAGCCCTGCATCCCTTCAACCAACGCTGGACGCTCAGGTTTGAGGTGGTGTGGAGGGAGGGAGACACACAGAGAGAAAAAGAGAGAGAGAAAGGAACACCCATATGAAACAGCAGCTGACAAATCCACCAGCGTAGCCAGCAGCATCAAATTCAGTTTTTTATTTTTAATTCCGTTAGAGCAATCAATTTCCAGAGGCCTAAAAATAAACCTCAAATCCAAAACCCAGGACTCTCACAGAAAAATGGAGAGAAAAGGGGAAAAAAAAACTCTTTAGAACAATCTCCCGGATTTAATGAGAGAGGCGCCCACATCCTCATCACCCCAGCATGGTAATTGAGCAGATCTATTAACTTGTTACACTAGATTTGTTTAAAGAGACTATTACACAGTCATTTAATCAATTTGTTACACTGGAGGTCCTGACTTATGAGACACTTGCCTTATGATTCCTTAATGACTGAATTAATTTGTTTTAATAAAACCAACATTGTGTACAAGTACATTTCTAGAAATGTAATTTTGGAAGACAGAACAGTCCAATGCTTCATCTGATTAGGTCCTTTCTATGGTTTATCAAAGTCTGTAGTTTCTGACATAGCTGCTTGTATGGAGTATTTTTCTTTTTTATAGCGCCATTAATTTAATATGGATCATTAGTTCTTTATACACATGCATGTTCTGACAAATGAACCCAATGAATAATGCAGCTAATGTGCTTAGGCCCAAATGCATCACATCATAAACAGAGACCTCTGCAAAAATAACAACAATGAAATAAAACGCCCCCTCTAGTTGCCTGCTCATGATCAGGATTGCATTTCAAGTTACACATTTTGCAGAGTATGATATGTTGGGCCCCAGAATTATATCAACATAACCAACTGGGTCTAACTATGCAGTGAACGCAAATAGATTTAGGGTGAATTAAGGTTGTCTTGAGAGCAGAGGCAGGACAAGAAAATCGGTTTTGCTCTTGATGGAAACTGACGTGTGTAGAATAAAATGTAAATAAACAGAAAGTCCCCAAGAAAAGGGACTTGATGTTATTGATTATGTAAAATAATTAGGACATTACAAATGATAATGCACCAGAAATAGTTGGCATTTATGGTTGAATTTTTTTTTTTTTTTCTTTGCAAGGAGAAACGATTTAGGATCTGAAACACCACTTGAAAAATGGGGCATGATCTGAAGGGCAGTAATAAATTAATAATGGAGGGATAGGAATGATCAGTTTGTAACTGATAACTGATATAAATGATAACTGAATGAGCCTGCTAGAGAGGTAAACATTTGCGCTCAGAGGAACATAAGGTGAATGATGGCCCTACGAGATCACTTGAGGCATAAAGTGTGCTTTTGTATAATGTGTAACTATGTACAGAAGCCAAATAAATATCCACTAACCAGTTTACTATTATTACAGAGAAGAGAGAGAAGCTGGATGTATTTCCAATCAGAAGATACTTTACAAATCTTTCTTAACAATGCTGGACAGACAGGCGCTTGAACTTGTTTCATTTCAAGAAAGACTCCAGGCTGCACACATATTTGAATGCTTTCATGCTCTCCTTTTGATGTTCTTTTGAAACAGAAATGGACATGAAGTTGATAAATGAAATTTGTAAATAAAAAGATATGGCTACTTTTGCTGTATCAAGTCATGATGATGATTACATACCAATGAAACTCAGCTTAGAGTTATATAAATAGAAAGAAACGTGCTCTACAAATAGTCTGGGGGGAAAAAAAACTCCATCAAGATTTCAAGAGGTACAAAAATCAGATGTGGTTGTGTGGATTGGTTTTGATTAAACAAGTTAATGTAACTGATGATTTGGATTCTCTTTTGAAACTAGTTTTCCTAACATCATCATTGATAAAATAGGCTATTTTTGAGTCATGCACCCTTGAGTTTGTGGGTAACATGAAAGATGCCAGCAAAGTTTTGATTTTTGAAGCATAAACATTTGTAAAACAAGGAAGAGTTTTAGAGATCATACAGTTCTTCAGTTCTGACATTTTCACAAGCTACATTTATCTTTTCCCTTTCACTAGATAGAGCTCAGTGATTTCTCTGCTTCAGACAGGAATGTTTATGATGATAAATCAGTGTTGTTTAATTAGATTCATCTTTACTTCATTTTAATGTTAGCTGGAAATGTATTTCTTTAGTTTATAAAAATGAATAATTTAATTACTTTCTGGTATAAAATAAGTGGCGTGTGACCAAAAATCAATGTTGGCTCCTTTTTGGAATTTTTGATTTATTTTAAATTCCTTGTGTAATATCTTACCTTCTTGTTCTGACAAAGAATTTTATGCATCTCTTTCTGTTTGTAAGCAGCTAATGTAAAATATATTTACTATTTATTACAAAGTAAATGAATTTGACCTTTTGCTTGTCTCACCAGATGCTACTTCTGACCATCCCAAAAAGCCTGTTTAAAGTCAACAGCATGAAGCAGTTGAGGTCACAGGACCAACTCAAGGTCGTTTTAATACTGGCAAAAGGTTAATTAGATCACTGCATTAAAACAGGAATAGACTTTTATGCAACTTCATCTAAATAAGTATAGATAAGCATACTTTACCTTTTAAGTTTTTTTGAAGATTCTAGCTCATTTTTTAGAATAAAAAATGACTCTTTGTAAATATAATTCCTAAAATTTCCTTTCCAAATTTTAGTTATGTCATTTATTGGGTGTTTACTATATAGCAGGCACTATCTAGCATACTTGACACATCTTCACATACTTTATATCATCTCATGTAATCCTCCCAGTAGCCCCTATGAAGCAGGTATTATTATTATCCCCATTTTACAGATGAGTATACTGAGGCTCAGCAAGATTACTTACTTGATGATATTAGCAGGTCTTAATCTAGATTCAAATTCAGGCTCTAAACATAACTACTGCTTTCATTAAGCATATTATACATCATTTGGAAACCATAAACTCTTTCTTAATTGGAAGCTGTTATCTTTCATATAGTTGAACATGATGGAAGAAGTGAAGTGAAGTGAAACTTGCTCAGTCATGTCCGACTCTTTGCAACCCTATGGACTATACAGTCCATGGAATTCTCCAGGCCAGAATACTGGAGTGAGTAGCCTTTCCCATCTACAGGGTATCTTCCCAACCCAGAGGTCAAACCCAGGTCTCCGCATTGCCGACTGATCCTTTACCAGCTGAGGCACAAGGGAAACCCTGATAGAAGAAGCAAGCCTAAGAAATGTATATTGCTTCTAAGAACAATGAACTTTCATGTTTTTCTCACACAGTATTTTAATAGGCAAGTATTAAGTATGATGGTAAATTGGTATTGTTTAATTAAAGCTGTCCCATAGCATGTTTGACAGTGAAAATGAAAAGTGAAGTGTCAGTGGCTCAGTTGTATCTGACTCCTTTAAACCTCAAGGACTGTAGCCCGTCTGTCTAGGGGTCCTCTAGGCATCTCTAGAGGAAGAATATCTAAAAAGGACAGAAAGAATACTGAAAAAGAAAGAATACCTAAAAGGACGCAAGCAAGGTAAGCCAGACAAATAACTTCATGTCGGGGCCCACATGGAGTTTCTTTTTTCCTTTATGAATGACAAGATTAAAATAATGTAATGAACTTACCCAGGGCTTCCCTGGTGGCTCAGACGGTAAAGGATCTGATTGCCAATGCAGAAGACCTGAGTTTGATTCCTGGGCTAGGAAGATCCCCTGGAGAAGGGCATCACTAACCCACTTCAGTCATCTTACCTGGAGAATTCCATAGACAGAGGAGCCTGGTGGGTTACAGTCTATGGGGTCGCAAAGAGTCGGACAGGACTTAGCAACTAATACACACACACACACATGAACATACCCATCACTCAGATTCTGAAATTACCATAGTTTCTCTAACATAGAATTTAATTCCCATATGGCATTGGTCATAAAGCCAGAAGATGCTACATATTTAATTCTCATAAACTAAATATGTGAACACTTCAAGTCTGCTCTAATGGCTGCCATATACAACTTGCATTATCTTCCAATCGCTGCTAAGAATGAAAGCTTCCAACTCCAACCTGATGTGCCATCAGTTCAGTTCAGTTCAGTTCAGTTCAGTTCATTTCAGTACAGTCGCTCAGTCATGTCCGACTCTTTGTGACCCCATGAATCACAGCACGCCAGGCCTCTCTGTCTATCACCAACTCCCAGAGTTCACTCAAACTCATGTCCATCGAGTCGGTGATGCCATCCAGCCATCTCATCCTCTGTCATCCCCTTCTCCTCCTCCCCCCAGTCCCTCCCAGCATCAAGATCTTTTCCAATGAGTCAACTCTTCGCATGAGGTGGCCAAAGTATTGGAGTTTCAGCCTCAGCATCAGTCCTTCCAATGAACACCCAGGACTGGTCTCCTTTAGGATGGACTGGTTGGATCTCCTTGCAGTCCAATGGACTCTCAAGAGTCTTCTCTAACATCAAAAGCATCAATTCATTCAACAGTTCAAAAGCATCAATTCTTCGGCACTCAGCTTTCTTCACAGTCCAACTCTCACATCCATACATGACCACTGGAAAATCCATAGCCTTGACTAGACAGACCTTTGTTGGCAAGGTAATATCTCTGCTTTTCAATATGCTATCTAGGTTGGTCATAACTTTACTTCCAAGGAGTAAGCGTCTTTTAATTTCATGGCTGCAATCACCATCTGCAGTGATTTTGGAGCCCCCCCCACCAAAATAAAATCTTACACTGTTTCCACTGTTTCCCCATCTATATATGTGCCAAAAAAGTCTTTCTTTTTAGGGCTTCCCTGGTGGCTTAGAAGGTAAAGCGTCTGCCTGCAATGCAGGAGATCTGGGTTTGACCCCTGGGTTGGGAAGATCCCCTGGAGAAGGAAACAGCAACCTACTCCTGTACTCTTGCCTGGAAAAATTCCATGAACAGAGGAGCCTGATAGGCTACAGTCCATGGAGTCACAAAGAGTTGGACACAACTGAGTGACTTCACTTTTTCTTTCTTTCTTTTCAAAGCTGAGGATAAAACAGCAATAGCAATAGTCATAGTAATAGCAACATTAATCATAACAACAGCTACCAATTATTATATCCATTACTTCATGCAAAGCATTCTTGTACCCACATAGTATATTATCTCACTTAACGTAGTCATGCCATTGGTCATAAACCCAGAAGATACTACACTTTCATGTGCAGCCTGGAGATTCAGTATAGTCTACAGATTGTAAGATGGGACATAATGTCTCAAAAAATGCCCCATAGGTAATGCAAAAGAATAGGCCCAGATCCCAAAGAAGAACCAGGTAAAAAACTAAGAAGGATTTTCCAAATCTGCTCTTAGGAGCAAGTTCTGCCATGTAATTTTATGGCCAGGTCTCGCAGCTGGAACACCTTGTCTTGGAGCTCATCTTAATCATTTACATTTGTCATTTACTGAGTGCTTACTATCCAGTCCACCAATAGTGATCAAAAGCTGAAAAGTCCTGACCAAGAGCCACTTAAATAGAGTCTGAGTACATGGAATTTGGAAATAGGATTTGCTGCTTCTATGGCACATCATGGACCTGACATTCCAGGTTCCTATGCAATATTGCTCTTTACAGCATCAGACCTTGCTTTTATCACCAGTCACATCCACAGCTGGGTATTGGTTTTGCTTTGGCTCCATCCCTTCATTCTTTCTGGAGTTATTTCTCCATTGATCTCCAGTAGCATATTGGGTACCTACCGACCTGAGGAGTTCCTCTTTCAGTATCCTATCATTTTGCCTTTTTGTACTGTTCATGGGGTTCTCAAGGCAAGAATACTGAAGTGGTTTGCCACTCCCTTATCCAGTGGACCACATGCTGTCAGACCTCTCCACGATGACCCGCCCATCTTGGGTGGCCCCACGTGGCAAGGCTTAGTTTCACTGAGTTAGACAAGGCTGTGGTCCATGTGATCAGACTGGCTACTTTTCTGTGATTATGATTTCAGTGTGTCTGCCATCTGATGCCCTCTCGCAACACCTACCGTCTTACTTGGGTTTCTCTTACCTTGGATGTGGGGTATCTCTTCACAGCTGCTCCAGCAAATGCAGCTTCTGCTCCTTACCTAGGACAAGGGGTATCTCCTCAGGGCCGCCCCTCCTGACCTTGAACGTGGAGTAGCTCCTCTCAGCTGCCACCCCTGACCTTGAGTGTGGGGTAGCTCCTCTATATGCAGATCAGGAAGCAAGAGTTAGAACTGGACATGGAACAACAGACTGGTTCCAAATAGGAAAAGGAATTCGTCAAGGCTGTATATTGTCACCACAGCTTGCTTTTATAAATAAAGTTTTATTGAAACATGTAATAAAGTTTTATTGAAACCTAGACAGCATATTGGAGAAGGCAATGGCACCCCACTCCAGTACTCTTGCCTGGAAAATCCCATGGACAGAGGAGCCTGGTGGGCTGCAGTCCATGGGGTTGCTAAGAGTCAGACACGACTGAGCAACTTCACTTTCACTTTTCACTTTCATGCATTGGAGAAGGAAATGGCAACCCACTCCAGTGTTTTTGCCTGGAGAACCCCAGGGACGGGGGAGCCTGGTGGGTTGCTGTCTATGGGGTCCCACAGAGTGGGACACGACTGAAGCGACTTAGCAGCAGCAGCAGCTTATTTAACTTATATGCAGAGTACATCATGAGAAATGCTGGGCTGGAAGAAGCACAAGATGGAATCAAGATTGTTGGGAGAAATATCAATAACCTCAGATATGCAGATGATACTACCCTAATGGCAGAAAGTGAAGAGGAGCTAAAAAGCCTCTTGATGAAAGTGAAAGAGAAGAGTGAAAAAGTTGGCTTAAAGCTCAACATTCAGGAAACGAAGATCATGGCATCTGATCCCATCACTTCATGGGAAATAGATAGGGAAACAGTGGAAACAGTATCAGACTTTATTTTTGGGGGCTCCAAAATCACTGCAGATGGTGATTGCAGCCATGAAATTAGAAGACACTTACTCCTTGGAAGGAAAGTTATGACCAACCTAGATAGCATATTGAAAAGCAGAGATATTACTTTGCCAACAAAGGTCCGTCTAGTCAAGGCTATGGTTTTTCCAGTGGTCATGTATATTAATATACAGCCTTATCATGCTCCTTTCCCAATTTGGAACAAGTCCGTTGTTCCATGACTAGTTCTAGCTGTTGCTTCTTGACCTGCTACAGATTTCTCAGGACTCACCTCTCATAATTACCATTTTTTGTTGGTCTTTTGGTGAGAACATTTAAGTTTTACTCTCTTACCAACTTTTAAATATACAATGCAGTATTGTTAACTATAGTCACTGTGCTATACCTTAGATTCTGACAACTTATTCATATTATAACCAGAAGTTTGTACTTTTCTTTTCAGTATCTTCCCATTTCCCCCACCCACCACCTAACACGTTACAACTTCCAATCTACTCTTTGTTTCTATGAGTTCCGCTTTTTAACATTCCACATACAAATGAAATCATAAAGTTTGTCTTTCTCTCTCTGACTTCTTTCACTTAGTGTAAGGCCCTCAAGGTCAATCCATGCTGTTGCAAATGGCAAGATTTTCTTCTTTCTCTTGGCTGAAGAATATTCCACTATATATCTGTATATAGATGGATATAGATAGTGTGTATATATACTGTGTAATATATACACACACAC
>SJYW01035773.1:142429-154264 GCA_006410735.1 Raphicerus campestris | reverse complement strand
GCTAAGAGTCAGACACGACTGAGCAACTTCACTTTCACTTTTCACTTTCATGCATTGGAGAAGGAAATGGCAACCCACTCCAGTGTTTTTGCCTGGAGAACCCCAGGGACGGGGGAGCCTGGTGGGTTGCTGTCTATGGGGTCCCACAGAGTGGGACACGACTGAAGCGACTTAGCAGCAGCAGCAGCTTATTTAACTTATATGCAGAGTACATCATGAGAAATGCTGGGCTGGAAGAAGCACAAGATGGAATCAAGATTGTTGGGAGAAATATCAATAACCTCAGATATGCAGATGACACTACCCTAATGGCAGAAAGTGAAGAGGAGCTAAAAAGCCTCTTGATGAAAGTGAAAGAGGAGAGTGAAAAAGTTGGCTTAAAGCTCAACATTCAGGAAACGAAGATCATGGCATCTGATCCCATCACTTCATGGGAAATAGATAGGGAAACAGTGGAAACAGTATCAGACTTTATTTTTGGGGGCTCCAAAATCACTGCAGATGGTGATTGCAGCCATGAAATTAGAAGACACTTACTCCTTGGAAGGAAAGTTATGACCAACCTAGATAGCATATTGAAAAGCAGAGATATTACTTTGCCAACAAAGGTCCGTCTAGTCAAGGCTATGGTTTTTCCAGTGGTCATGTATATTAATATACAGCCTTATCATGCTCCTTTCCCAATTTGGAACAAGTCCGTTGTTCCATGACTAGTTCTAGCTGTTGCTTCTTGACCTGCTACAGATTTCTCAGGACTCACCTCTCATAATTACCATTTTTTGTTGGTCTTTTGGTGAGAACATTTAAGTTTTACTCTCTTACCAACTTTTAAATATACAATGCAGTATTGTTAACTATAGTCACTGTGCTATACCTTAGATTCTGACAACTTATTCATATTATAACCAGAAGTTTGTACTTTTCTTTTCAGTATCTTCCCATTTCCCCCACCCACCACCTAACACGTTACAACTTCCAATCTACTCTTTGTTTCTATGAGTTCCGCTTTTTAACATTCCACATACAAATGAAATCATAAAGTTTGTCTTTCTCTCTCTGACTTCTTTCACTTAGTGTAAGGCCCTCAAGGTCAATCCATGCTGTTGCAAATGGCAAGATTTTCTTCTTTCTCTTGGCTGAAGAATATTCCACTATATATCTGTATATAGATGGATATAGATAGTGTGTATATATACTGTGTAATATATACACACACACACTGTATACACACTATATAGTGTGTATATATATATATATATATATATAAGATATATATGTGTGTGTGTTTTAAGTCGCTTCAGTCCTGTCTGACTCTTTGCGACCCTATGCTCCTCTGTCTATGAGGATTCTCCAGGCAAGAATACTGGAGTGGGTTGCATTTCCTTTTCCAAGATAATAAATACATGTATGTATCTTGGATAAGATAGACAGATAACATATATATTTACACACTGTATATACACACACTATGTCTATCTGTATATAGATAGATATATACATACCACATTTTGTTTTTGCAAATGGCAGGATTTCTTTCTTTTTTATGACTGAATAATGCTATCTATCTATATTTTCTTTATGCATTCATTCGTTGGTGAACAATTAGCTTGTTTCCATGTCTTTTCTATTGTGGATAATGCTGAAACAAACACAGGGGCACAGATGTGTCTTTGGTATCTTGATTTCACTTCCTTTAGATATGGTTATCCAGAAGCAGATCTTGATTTCACTTCCTTTAGATATGGTTATCCAGAAGCAGATATGGTATTATAGTTCTATTTTTAATTTTTTGAAAAATATTCATACTGTTTTCCCTAGCAGTTGCATCAGTTTACACTCTCTCTGACAGTGCACAAGTCCTTTTTTCTACACGTTTCTCGCCAATGCTTCTCTCTTGTCTTTTTGATAATAGCCTTCTCCAGGTGTGAGGTGATATCTCACTGTGATTTTGATTAGTCTTTCCCTAATGACCAGTGTTGTTGAGTGCCTTCTCATATGCCTGTTGGCTGTTTGTATGTATTCTTTGGAAAAATATCTGTTCACATCTCTCCATTTTGAAATCAGATTATTTGTATTTCTGCTATTGAGTTATATGTGTTTGCTGTTATGGTTAACAAGTCCAGGCTGTAATAAGAACAGCGATGGTCCTAATGATGCTGGACAGTTTGACCCCTGGGAATGTCTTCTGAATTCTGAAGCAGCTTCCTCTACGTCCAGCTCGATGGCTGACATTTTATTTTTGGAACTTCACAGAAGCAAGAGTCAGTTTGAAGATGGGTTTGCTCCCCATCTCCTTTTATAGGATAGCAATAAACACGGCTGTATCTCATTAAATTTAATGAGTCTTCATAAAATAACCATTACATTCTGAAGGTAATGAAAGAATAGCTTTGATGGTTAGTAAATAAACTACCAAGGGCAGTTTCATCACGTTCTAGGGCAGCATGAGGTACAGGCAGCATCAGGAAGGGGCTGTGATATATTTGTGGTAAGATCAAGACAGGGTGTGACTGGCTACGCTGCATGAAAACCCATGGGACAACAATGTTCATTTTGGCCAGGGTGTTCCTGGCTATGCCTTGGTTGTGAGATGTGATTAAACTGATTGGCTTAAGAATCTGCTAAAGGATTTTACTTGTACCATGTCACTGATATTGAATTTGAATACTATCCTAGTAGGTTAGACTAAATAATTTATCTTATAAACATAGAGGTAGAGCAGATTGAATAGAGTATGCAAATGTATGTAAATAACCCTACAAATTCAGACTCTTCTGATCCAAGAGCCCTGGTACTTTATAAACAGGGCTGTAACATTGTAAATCAGAAGTTATTAACCTGTGGTCCATGGCCCAGTAGGGTCCTGAATTTATATGCAAAATTGCATGCGTGTGTATTTTTCTAGAGAGAGGGTCCAAAGCTTTCATGATATTCTCAAAGGGGCTCACCACCAAAAGAATGTAAGAACCATAGTATAAATATTCTAGATGGTCATATTAAATCAAATCACATTTACACTCTGCTTTTCAGGAAGTGTTACTTAATTAGAATAAAAATCTGCTACTTATTTATTATCTAAGTAGAACTAAAAGTTCCTGATTTTTAAATGAAATTTTTGTTTCCCTTGTAAATAGATAAATGAAAAAATTATATTCTTTCATATATTTGCATTTTTTTCTGTAATACTTTCTACCCTAGACTACTCTTGTCACCCTCAGTAGTTTTCTTGGTTTTAACTTTCAATCTTATTTTTTTGAATTCATTTTGATACCAAGCCACCAAGGCTTTGGTCAAAGAAAATGGGTCTGAACATAAGCTAAGGAAGAACAAAGGAAAATGAGTCTGTGTATAAACAATCCTTTCTGGTGCTACTTTTTTCTTCCAAGTGTCTTTTAATGTAGCTTATCAACTTCCTAAATTAATCTAATAATTATTCAGATATTTCAAACTGACAAATACAGCAGGAACACTTTTGTCCCCAGATTATCTGGTTAGATAGAGTATGTAAGACAGTTTTACTGTTAGGTCAAATGAGATCAAGGAAATGTGATGTGTTTATGGCCACAGAGTCTGGGTCTCCATAAACAAAGCAAAGGCAGAGAGTCAGAATTTTAGAGCTGGAAGAGACTTTTGACGTAACTGAGTCAATTCTTCTTTCTTTAGAAAAGTTATTTAAATTTATTCATGTATGTGGCTGCACTGGGTCTTAGCTGTGGCATGTGGGATCTAGTTCCCTGTGAAATGACTACGTGAAATCACTCAGTCGTGTCCAACTCTTTGCGACCCCATGGACTGTAGGCCCACCAGACTCCTCCATCCATGGAATTTTCTAGGCAAGAGTACTGGGGTGGGTTGCCATTTCCTTCTCCAGGGGACCTTCCCGACCCAGGGATTGAACCTGGGTCTCCCACATTGCAGGTAGACACTTTACTGGAGCCCCCTGCATTGGGAGTGTGGCATCTTAGCCACTGGTCACCAGAGAGGTCCCTACGGAGTCATCATTTACTACGTTAAACAAACTTTAACCTAGAACTTGTCTTCTAAAACCCAACCTAGACACTGTATCACCAAAGGCAAGCAGGTGTGTGTTTGGGATTAAAGTAAACACTGAATGCTAAAGGTATACCAACTCAAGGATAATTTGGCTGGTTCTTTTTTCTCCTTTGATTGTATGTGTGTATATTTTCATGTACACACACACATATACATGTACATACAAATATAAGTACATAGCAGCACAAACATATAAAGTGCTATTTATACAAATACACATGAATTATTTCCTTTTCTTGATCCTCTCAAGATTCTTTGGAAGCAAATAATCTNACACACACACATATACATGTACATACAAATATAAGTACATAGCAGCACAAACATATAAAGTGCTATTTATACAAATACACATGAATTATTTCCTTTTCTTGATCCTCTCAAGATTCTTTGGAAGCAAATAATCTTGTCTATTTAACAGGACCTAATTTCTCTCAAAGGGGAAGCATGTTCAGCCAAGGATACTCTGAAAGTGTCACTGGTCACATTACTTCAGTTGTTGTTTTGAAAATGGTAAACTGAGTGGACATACCGGAAGGATCTATATAAACTGCGTTACAATTTTATCATTTTGGGATATGTAATCTTACAAATAAGTAGATGTCTACCCTCATACTGATGGATGGATGACATACTTGAGATTATGTGTACAAGAGTATTTGAAGAGTGAAANCCTGGAATGTCAGGTCCATGAATCAAGGCAAATTGGAAGTGGTCAAACAAGAGATGGCAAGGGTGAACGTCGACATTCTAGGAATCAGCGAACTAAAATAGACTGGAATGGGTGAATTTAACTCAGACGACCATTATCTCTACTACTGTGGGCAGGAATCTCTCAGAAGCCAGCATGACTCAGGTTCTTTTTTTTATCAAAGCTTTGGTACTTCTGTTTAATGCAGACTCAGCTTACTCTCAAATAAAAACAATAAAAAGTAGGCAATGGGTATCAGTCCTTTCTTCTAATTGATTATTTTTCTGTTTCTGTCTGTTTTTGTTAACTGTTCATTGCCTTCAGAAAGTTTCTCTTTGAAAATATTTTTCCATAACTCATAGGCGTTGTTTATAGAGGGCTGTTCTGATAGTAGCTACACTTCAATATCAGAAGAAGATATCGTTGATAACTGCTTATCTAAAGCAAAAATAGTAATTATATACCATGGAATTTATAACACTGAATTAAAATCTCAACTATAGTATCAAGATTGTAAGATTCTTTCTTTATATGTAATATATAACATTATTTGAAAGGGGACTATCATAAATTAAAAAGGTATGTTTAAAGTCATATAGCAACAACTAACATGATAAACAGGTATTGCTAATAAGCAAATGGTGGAGGTAAAATGAAATCGTGAAAAATACTAATTTCATCTAAAATGAAACGAGAAAAGAGTAAAGAATGAACAAAGAGGAAATGGAACAAGTAGAATGAAAATGGCAAGAGGGTTGAGTTAAATCCAACCGTATGATAATTAACTTAAATNCGTAAATTAAAAAGGTATGTTTAAAGTCATATAACAACAACTAACATGATAAACAGGTATTGCTAATAAGCAAACGGTGGAGGTAAGATGAAATCGTGAAAAATACTAATTTCATCTAAAATGAAACAAGAAAAGAATAAAGAATGAACAAAGAGGAAATGGAACAAGTAGAATGAAAATGGCAAGAGGGTTGAGTTAAATCCAACTGTATAATTAACTTAAATGTAAATAGCTTAAATGCTCCAAATAAAAGGCAAAGATCATCAAGATGCAAAAAACAAGACCCAGTTATATGGAAACACACTTTATTAAATATGAAGACAAAGATAGGAAAAAGTAAAAAAATACAATCAAACACTAGCTATAAGAAGACTGAGGTGACTATATTAATATCAGAATAAGAAGACATCAGGATAAGGGATATTACTTGAGATAATGAAGGACATTTCATAATAATGAAAGAGTCAGTTCAAGAAGACAGCAAATGTATGTCTGACTGCAAAACGAAAAAGATAAACAACATATCCATAATTACAGTTGATAGAAGGAGTAGACAGAAAATTAGTAAAGGAGGAGGGGGAAGCCTTGTAGGACTGAATCCTTAACCTGTGGAATCTGATGCTGTCTCCAGATAGATGATGAGCTGAATTGTAGGTCACTCAGCTGGCTCTGAGAATTGCTGTTGGTGTGAGAAAACCTCCTCAACCGCCTTGGAATTGGTGTTAGAACCTATTTAACATGGTTCAAAATGATGTTAGAAGTTCCTAAGAGATGAGTTAATATACCCCCGGCTTGTTTCACAGAATACTAAATTTGTAGTTGTACTGTGAAAAAGTGGTTCCTTTGGCAAAAATTGGTGAAATGATGCGTATGTAATCCCTATCTGAAAATTTGTACCACACCGCAGGCTTTATTAGTTTCTGCAGAAAAACTTTTTTAACTTCATTCAAACCAGTGGTTTCCAAGCTTAGTTACCCTTAGCATGGAATCCTCCACCCATACCAAATATTTATCAACATATTCTGAGAGTGCCTCTTTGCAAAATCTGCATGTAAATGTGGTTGAGTTGTACAGAGGACTTTGCAGAGTTAGACAAGGTGAATTTACAATAGGTTCTGTCAGTGTCATTTCCGTTTATCTCCTAGCAATACTCTGCCATCTAGGAGTAAGAGATGGGGAACACTAGGGCGGCCCAGGGTGATCAAGATCTGAAGTTGGAGTTGTTGACTGTAAAATGAATGTCACTAGTGCTTAGTGATTTAAACAGAGTAGAAAGATGAAAGAGACTAGAGAGTAATGGGAACCAGGAAAGCCAGGAGGCTGGTGGCTTTTCTGAAGATGGAGAGCAAGTTTGGTAGAAAGGAGGGAGTGGGAAGGATAGAAGGTGGTGAAAAGAGGGAATTTTGAGAGCTTGAGATAATAAGGTAGTGCCACTCTGAACACATTCGTCAGATTCTGTTGGGATTTTTAAAAACGTAGAAGTTGTTTGTCTGGAATACACAGTCAAAAATCATCCCTAGTCCTAGAAATGACTAGAAGTTTACTGCAGAGATAGTAGATCAGGCAGTTTTCAATGTGTGTTCATTTTTGCCATATCTTCAGAAAAGACCAAATGACATCTAGTCTGAGAAGGCTGACAGCCAACCTTAAATTATTTTGCAGTGTAGGATCTGTGTATCTATAGACTGAGGACAATTGCTCATTACTCATGTTGATTTATATCAGGCAGTGCAGTGAACATACAATTAATAGTTGACTTCATTGGCATCCAGCTGTTAGTGCTGTAATTTACTATGAGGATGGTTTGGTCCAGGGATGAGCAAGAATTATACTGGGAACTGTATTTTTTAGCATTTTAAAGGTCAAACTCAACTCTTAATAATTTAGTCAGAGGTTTAGGTTGATTAAAAAAAAAGAATTTGCTGATGCGGAATCTCTTACCTGCTAATATGAGGCTAAGCTTAGGAAAGGTCTCTTTTATTCTTTGATTTAAAGTTGCCTTAGAATTTAATGGCTAATGAAATCCAGATTTGGACTGGGTGCAAAATATCTGAAGATGCTCTTGGAGAAGCTTTCAGAGTCTCAGTGAGTTTGAACTCAGAAAATAGAAGTTGCTTGGCAGCAATAAATATTTTTTTTCCTTCTTGGAAGAAATACTCAAGGTTACATCAAAGAGATGATCATAGCACAGATGTGGTTTCAGTTAAAAATCATAAGCAGAGGTTTTTCTACAAACATCTTAGTATTTTTAAAAAATGTTTATTATGTACCTACTTTGTGCCAAATAGCCATGCTGAGCACTCTACCTGCAGCTCCTTTTCAATTCCCAAAATAGTTCTGTGACATATTCTCATTACCACCTCTCTTTTAAATGGGAAGAAACTGAAGCCTGAAGGCAAAGTCAGTCATACCACTCATGATTGGAAGAGCATGAATCATAATCTAGGCAGCCTCACTCTAGATCCTGTGCTCTCAAGTCCTACACTGCTGCTACTGCTGCTAAGTTGCTTCAGTCGTGTCTGACTCTGTGCGACCCCATAGAGGGGAGCCCACCAGGCTCCCCCGTCCCTGGGATTCTCCAGGCAAGAACATTGGAGTGAGTTGCCATTTCCTTCTCCAATGCATGAAAGTGAAAAGTGAAAGTAAAGTCGCTCAGTCATGTCCGATTCTTCACAACCCCATGGACTGCAGCTTACCAGGGTCCTCTGTCCATGGGATTTTCCAGGCAAGAGTACTGGAGTGGGGTGCTGTTGCCTTCTCCAAAAAGTAGACTAGTGACCTTTTAAAACCCAGGGATAACTTTTGGTATAAGGATATTCCTTGGAGGAATTTCCTGGCAGTCCAGTGTTTAAGGAGTTTGACTTCCACTGCTGGGGCCCCAGTTCTATCTCTAGTTGTAGAGCTAAGATTTTACAAGTTGTACAGAGTAGCAAAAAAAAAAAAAAAAAATCCTGGGAGGAAACTAACTTCTTAAAATTGTTCCTCCTACACTAGATTGATCTAAATGCAAACAAATCTAATGAAATGGGCATTTGGTTCTTTACCAAATATCGTTTCTCTCTACCGTTTAGAAATCTAAAATCACAGCATAGGTGATCCCACGGACTGGAGCCTACCAGGCTTCTCTGCCCGTAGGATTTCCCAGACTAGAATATTGGAGAGGTTTGTCGTTTCCTCCCTAGAGGATCTTCCCAACCAAGGGATCGAAGCTGCATCTCCTGAGTCTCCTGCACTGGCAGGCAGATTCTCATCCACTGTGTCACCACCGAAGTCCATCTCAATATATCTTGAGGTCAAAGATTTTCTGAGAGCAGCTGTCTTCATTTAGAAGTTCATGGTCTTTATCATTAAGAAGCTGTTTCTACAGACAGACCTTATTCTAAGATCAGTATTCTTCTGAAAGTGTCTCCCTTTGACTCTTCCCCAAATACTTATTTATTTATTTTTAATTGAAGGATAATTGGTCTGCAATGTGGTGTTGGTTTCTGCCAAACATCAGCATGAATCAGTCATAGGTATACCTATGTCCCCTCTCTCTTGAACCTTCCTCCCAACTCCCTCCCAATCCCACCCCTCTAAGTTGTTACAGAGCTCCCAGAATATTTTTAAGGAAGACAAATGAGGTATCTAAGATGTGAAACTTAATTCTTTGAATAAGTTGCATTATATTTTTGTAAAATTTGAATAAGCACATTTCCCTTCCTGAGGCACAAATGTCTCAATTTAAGGAAGGAAACCTATCACTCCTATTAGAAAGGGCTTTTTAATTTCACCCATTCATTCAACAAATATTCATTGGGCATTTTACTATTGATAGGCGCCAAGCCCTGTATGGAGACATAACTAAGTCAGTGATTAGAGGGTGATGAAGGGAAAGCGAAAGTGTTAGTTGCTTAGCCGTGTCTGACTCTTTGTGACCCCATCGACTGTAGCTTGCCAGGCTCCTCTGTCCATGGGTTCTCCAGGCAAGAATACTGGAGTGGGTTGCCATTCCCTTCTCCAGGGGATCTTCCTGACCTAGGGATGGGACCTGGGTCTTCTGCATTGCAGGTGGATTCTTTACTGTCTGAGTCATCAGGGAAGACGTCCCTAAGAGGGTGATAAGTGCTATGAAGGAAGTTCACACACAGAGCAGAAACTGCAGGAGATGCACCCAATTCCAGTTAGAGATGGGAGGAGGAAGAAGGGGAGTAGCAAGGTGTGAATAGTGCTGGGGACCTTGGTATAGCCTGGATCAGGAAGCTCAGTTCCACCCCCCGGAACCTGTATGCTTGCTGCTGCCTCTGCTTAGACTGCTCCTCTCCCAGACCTTGACCTGCATGAGTTCCTTCTGATTACACAGGTCTACTTTTCAGAGATGATTACCCACAACATCCTCTCCATTTTCTAGTCTATTTCCTGAAGACATTTATCTGCAATATACGCATGCATATATTTACTTCTTTGATGCTTGTCCTGGTCCTTTGGAATATAAGTATCTAGGACTTGGTTTCCCTTGTTCTCTGCTGTATTCTTACACCTAGAATAGTGTCTGGTCCATAGTAGCTACTTGACGAATACTTACAGAATGGATGAATGAATAAGTAAGCGGAGATGCTAGGATATTGTGCTCAGTAATTTGGATTTATTCCAAGGACAATAGAGAGCTATTTGGCACTTTGAACAGGGGAGTGATGCATTCAGTTCTACATTTTAGAGAGGTGACTTTTGCTGTTGCATGATACATGGATTGTACACATGCAGGGCCCCAAGCAGGGAGCTTGTAATCTACAGAGGAGACAATGATAGCCTGAATACGAATAGTGGCAGTGAAGTTAAAGAGAAGTTGATGCACCCTGGAAATATTTTGGAGTAGAGTAAGTGACACAGTGATTTAGTAATTGACTGGTTACTGATTGTATTGTGAGGATTATGGCAGCAGTAGCCTGGTGAATACTTACCAGATGATTCTTCAGAAGAAAAAATCCTCAGTTTTATCATTTGTCAGTTTCCATGGTGCAAACACTCCCATCATGGTCAATTCTTTTTTTTAATTTCAAATTTTTATTTTTTCCAGATTTATTGACATACATAACATTATATAAGTTTAAGGTATACAGTGTGTTGATTTGGTCTACTTATATATTGCAAAATGAATATCATGATGGCATTAGTTAACACTTCCATTTTGTCTTAAGATTGCCTTTTTTTGTGACGAGAACATTTAAGATCTACTCTTTCAGCAATTTTCAAGTATATGATACAGCATCAGTTCAGTTCAGTTCAGTTCAGTTGCTCAGTCATGTCCAACTCTTTGTGACCCCATGAATTACAGCAGGCCAGGCCTCCCCGTCCATCACCATCTCCTGGAGTTCACTCAGACTCATGTTCATCGAGTCTGTGATGCCATCCAGCCATCTCATCCTCTGTCGTCCCCTTCTCCTCCTGCCCCCAATCCCTCCCAGCATCAGAGTCTTTTCCAATGAGTCAACTCTTTGCATGAGGTGGCCAAAGTATTGGAGCAGCTTTAGCATCATCCCTTCCAAAGAAATCCCAGGGTTGATCTCCTTTAAAATGGACTGGCAAGATCTCCTTGCAGTCCAAGGGACTCTCAAGAGTTTCTCTAACACCACAGTTCAAAAGCATCAATTCTTTGGTGCTCAGCCTTCTTCACAGTCCAAATCTCACACCCACACATGACCACAGGAAAAACCATAGCGTTGACTAGACGGACCTTAGTCGGCAAAGTAATGTCTCTGCTTTTGAATATACTATCTAGATTGGTCATAACTTTTCTTCCAAGGAGTAAGCGTCTTTAAATTTCATGGTTGCAGTCACCATCTGCAGTGATTTTGGACCCCCAAAAGATAAAGTCTGACACTGTTTCCACTGTTTCCCCATCGATTTCCCATGAAGTGATGGGACCAGATGCTATGATCTTCGTTTTCTGAATGTTGAGCTTTCAGCCAACTTTTTTGCTTTCCTCTTTCACTTTCATCAAGAGGCTCTTTAGTTCTTCTTCACTTTCTGCCATAAGGGAGGTATCATCTGCATATCTGAGGTTATTGATATTTCTCCCAGCAATCTTGATTCCAGCTTGTGTTTCTTCTAATCCAGCGTTTCTCATGACGTACTCTGCATATAAGTTAAATAAACAGGGTGATAGTATACAGCTTTGACGTACTCCTTTTCCTATTTGGAACCAGTCTATTGTTCCATGTCCAGTTCTAACTGTTGCTTCCTGACCTGCATACAGATTTCTCAAGAGGCAGGTCAGGTGGTCTGGTATTCCCATCTCTTTCAGAATTTTCCACAGTTT
>SJYW01035773.1:93117-142160 GCA_006410735.1 Raphicerus campestris | reverse complement strand
TGATCTCCTTTAAAATGGACTGGCAAGATCTCCTTGCAGTCCAAGGGACTCTCAAGAGTTTCTCTAACACCACAGTTCAAAAGCATCAATTCTTTGGTGCTCAGCCTTCTTCACAGTCCAAATCTCACACCCACACATGACCACAGGAAAAACCATAGCGTTGACTAGACGGACCTTAGTCGGCAAAGTAATGTCTCTGCTTTTGAATATACTATCTAGATTGGTCATAACTTTTCTTCCAAGGAGTAAGCGTCTTTAAATTTCATGGTTGCAGTCACCATCTGCAGTGATTTTGGACCCCAAAAAGATAAAGTCTGACACTGTTTCCACTGTTTCCCCATCAATTTCCCATGAAGTGATGGGACCAGATGCTATGATCTTCGTTTTCTGAATGTTGAGCTTTCAGCCAACTTTTTTGCTTTCCTCTTTCACTTTCATCAAGAGGCTCTTTAGTTCTTCTTCACTTTCTGCCATAAGGGAGGTATCATCTGCATATCTGAGGTTATTGATATTTCTCCCAGCAATCTTGATTCCAGTTTGTGTTTCTTCTAATCCAGCGTTTCTCATGACGTACTCTGCATATAAGTTAAATAAACAGGGTGATAGTATACAGCTTTGACGTACTCCTTTTCCTATTTGGAACCAATCTGTTGTTCCATTTCCAGTTCTGTTGCTTCCTGACCTGCATGCAGATTTCTCAAGAGGCAGGTTAGGTGGTTTGGTATTTGCATCTCTTTCAGAATTTTCCACAGTTTATTGTGATCCCACATGCTATTCATTAGCTTCCAGGAACTCATCAGTATTATAACTGGAAATTTACACCCTTTGACCAATATTCTTCCTATTCTTCCCCCCCTACCCCAATCCCTGCCAGCTCCTGGTAACTACCAATTTACTGTTTCTGCAAGTCTGGCCTTTTTAGATGCCACATATTAGTGATACAGTGCAATATTTGCCTTTCTCTGTCAGACTTATTTCACTTAGCATAATGCCATCAGGGCTCATCCAAGTTGTTGACAATGGCAGGATTTCCTTCTTTATCATGGTTGAATAATATTCCATTGTGTACAAGTAGTGCACAAGGGTCCTCTTTTCTCCACGTGCTTGCCAGCACTTGTAATCTGTTGTGCTTTTGATGATAGCCACCAGGGCCACTTTCAAGCTACCAGCGTGACATCACATAATGAGGAGTTGGAGAGAGGTTTGCACAAGTACCTGTTACAAGTGGGTGGGAACTTGCTTCAACTCCTCCACTGGAATGGAGAAGTCTCTGATAGCATTTGGGTTTCTGGTTTGAACAAACGAGTGGATGTAATGCCATTCACTGAGATGGTGATGCTTTTTTTGAGAAGCAAGTTTGAAAGGAATAATAGTAAGTTATATTTTGGACATGTGCCTAAGTTATAGTGTTCCATAGGAATTGGGTCAGTGGATCATGAGCTTAGGAAAATGTTTGAACAGAATTTGGTTTCACTGGAATATAAGCAGTGCTTGAAACCATGGAAATGGATGAGACTTTTCAGAGAGCAAGATTGTGTATGTAAAGAAAATAAAACTGGGGATTTCATTACCCCAGAGGGTGGCCAACTAGATACAGTCTGTGTTTTATATCACTCCTTTGCTCCATGTTAGGCCTTGGGGATTATTCACAAAAGAAACAGGTTGTGGGACTTCAGGTCCAGCCTCCCAAACTGGAGATGTGCGTCTGCTCTCAGTTTACTTTTAGGTAGCATAAGTAGTTATTGTGAAGACATCTGGAATGATATTCTGCTTCTTGTTTTCAGATTGAAGGGTGCCAAGATCAGGTAAGAAAAGATCAGAGCTTTAAAAATTTTACCACATTTTAGAAAAAGCAAGCTGTTTTTACTGAGTGGGTGGAAAAATCACAGGAGAAAATGGAGCTGTAACTAAGAACATAACAACAGCCTGGCTCAGCAAGAACAGATTGGGGCCAATACAAATATCATCATTCCCTTACCTTTTTTTTTTTTTCCCCCAGCTCTGGGAGGAGTTGAGGCAAGAAGGAGATATTATGCAAAAAGGAAAATTCTGTTTTTACTCATCTAGAAGTAGTTTTAATACCAGGCAAAAGGAAGGTGTTTTAGCTTCCATCAGTTTGAAATTCCAAATCCCTTTCTTTGTTCTACATTGACTTCTTTTCCACTACACTTCCCTTCAGGAATTTTTTAAAAACATTTTGTTCTGTATTGGGGTAGAGCCGACTAACAAACAGTGTTGTGAAAGTTTCAGGTGAACAGCCAAGGAACTCAGCCATACATATATACATGTATCCATTTGCCTCCAAACCCCTCTCCCATCCAGGCTGCCGTGTAACATTGAGCAGAGTTCAGTGCTATACAGTAAGTCCTTCCTGGTTATCCATTTTAAATGGAGCAGTGTGTATATGCCCATTCCAAGCTCCCTAATTATCCCTTACCCCAAAAAGGGCAAGTTGAATTAATTAAAATTAGAGATACCAAGGGAATGTTTCATGCAAAGATGGGCACAATAAAGGACAGAAATGGTATGGACCTAACAGAAGCAGAAGATATTAAGAGGGGGCAAGAATACACAGAACAACTGTACAAAAAAGATCTTCATGACCCAGATAATCACGAAGGTGTGATCACTCACCTAGAGCCAGGTATCTTGGAATGTGAAGTCAAGTGGGACTTAGGAAGCATCGCTACAAACAAAGCTAGTGGAGGCGATAGAATTCCAGTGGAGCTGTTTCAAATCTTAAACGATGATGCTGTGAAAGTGCTGCAGTCAATATGCCAGCAAATTTGGAAAACTCAGCAGTGGCCACAGGGCTGGAAAAGGTCAGTTTTCATTCCAATCCCAAAGAAAGGCAATGCCAAAGAATGCTCAAACTACCGCACAACTGCACTCATCTCATACGCTAGTAAAGTAATGCTCAAATTCTCCAAGTCAGGCTTCAACAGTATGTGAACTGTGAACTTCCAGATGTTCAAGCTGGTTTTAAAAAGGCAGGAGAACCAGAGATCAAATTGCCAACACCCATTGGATCATTGAAAAACCAACAGAGTTCCAGAAAAACATATGCTTTATTGACGATGCCAAAACCTTTGACTGTGTGGATCACAACAAACTGTGGAAAATTCTGAAAGAGATGGGAATACCAGACCACCTGACTTGACTCCTGAGAAATCTGTGTGCAGGTCAAGAAGCAACATTTAGAACTGGACATGGAACAATAGACTGGTTCCAGATCAGGAAAGGAGTACGTCACGACTGTATATTGTCACCCTGCTTGTTTAACTTATATGCAGAGTACATTATACAAAATGTTGGGCTAGATGAAATACAAGCTGGAATCAAAATTTCCAGGATAAATATCAATAACATCATATATGCAGATGACAGCACCGTTATGGCAGAAAGTGAAGAACTAAAGAGCCTCTTGATGAAAGTGAAAGAGGAGAATGACGAAGTCGGCTTAAAGTTCAACATTCAGAAAACTAAGATCATGGCATCTGGTCCCATCACTTCATGGGAAATAGATGGGGAAACAATAGAAACAGTGAGAGACTTTATATCTTTGGGCTCCAAAATCACTGCAGATGGTGACTGCAGCCATGAAATTAAAAGACATTTACTTCTTGGAAGAAAAGCTATGAGTAACCTAGACAGCATATTAAAAAGCAGAGATGTTACTTTGCCATAAAGATCCATCTAGTCAAAGCTATGGTATTTACAGTAGTCATGTATGGGTGTGAGAGTTGGACCATAAAGAAAACTGAGTGCCTAGGAACTTATGCTTTTGAACTGTGGCGTTGAAGACTTGTGAGAGTCCCTTGGACTGCAAGGAGATCCAACCAGTCCATCCTAAAGGAAATCAGTCCTGAATATTAATTGGAAGGACTGATGCTGAAGCTGAAACTCCAGTACTTTGGCCACCTGATGCGAAGAACTGACTCATTTGAAAAGACCTTGATGCTGGGAAAGATTGAAGGCTGGAGGAGAAGGGGAAAACAAAGGATGAGATGGTTGGATGGCATTACTGACTTGATGGATGAGTCTGAGCAAGCTTTAGGAGTTGGTGATGAACAGGGAAGCCTGGTATGCTGCAGTCCATGAGGTCACAAAAGTTGGACATGACTGAATGACTGAACTGAAATGAGTTCACTACATGGTGAGGCTCACTGTAACTTGGATATAGTTATGGTATTCCTAGCAGTCCCTGGGTAGGAAAGTCTTCCAGAGATGTTTTAGAGCCTATGGCATGAATTTCCCTTTTCATGGGAAGGTACAAGGCCAGAGATCACATCTCAGTATGATCACATCCCACAGCCCCTGTTTCTGAAAATATGTGGTTCATGGAGGAGAAAGAAGGATTAAAATGTGAGAGTCAGAAGCCAGTCTATGGAAAATTCCTCCAGTCATCAATCATATAAAAATTCTAAATGAGGAATTTCGTTCTCATCAAAGTGTAAGTTCTTCTGATTGGAAATATAGTCAGTAGGACAGTGTTTACAATTATAAAATCATGACACATATATTTTTCTCTTTTGATGGGAATGGTAAAAAATAATACTCTCAGAATTTCTATATTGCACAGACATAAAATGCAGCAGAATCACAAATAGCAGATATCTCTGTATGTTACTCAGTCAGTAAAGAATCTGCCTGCATTGCAGGAGACCGGGGTTTGATCCCTGGGTCTGGAAGGTCCCTTGGAGAAGGAAATGGCAACCCACTGCAGTATTCTTGCCTGGAAAATACCATGGACAGAGAGCCTGGCAGGCTACAGTCCTTGGGGTCCCAAGAGTCAGACGTGACTCAGTGACTAAACCACTACCTGTGAGAAGCAGCCTGTTGTATGCACTGCCTTTGGCTTTATCATGTCTCAGCATGTGTTGA
Organism: Raphicerus campestris; assembly: GCA_006410735.1. Lineage (NCBI taxonomy): Eukaryota > Metazoa > Chordata > Mammalia > Artiodactyla > Bovidae > Raphicerus > Raphicerus campestris. The sequence goes on along the minus strand of SJYW01035773.1, from coordinate 137,276 downwards.
GCATCTTGTTTGGACAAAGTCTTTTGGTTCCAGTTGAAACGGTACACAGAATTGCCCACAGCAAAACTAGCTTGTTACTTTCTTGCCTCAGAAAAATATATCATTTTAAAAACAAGAGATCCAGCATATTTTATTACTGTGATTTCTAAATATTTCATACTTCAGGTTACTATGTATGTGTTGATTTGTCAGCTGGCCTCTGTATGCATAGGGAAAGGCGAGATGGACGAAAGAGGCAGCCACCCTAGACTGGAAGGTGTGGCTGGTTTAGGAACCAGTGGAACCTACTTGGAAGGCTTGTTGTTAAAAGCCATAAGACAGAAGCCACACCTGCTCGACAGAATCTTTAAATCTTATATAGGGGCCTTAATGGGGTTCTAAACAAGAAGTTACTCTTTCAAGGCTGTACCCTTGAAAATGGCTCCAACTCTGTAAACAGCACATATAACATGCATTCCAAGGGTAGGGAAGGAGGAGAGGAGCCTCTGATTGCCCTGGGTTCAGCTCCTGGGTCAACTGAAGGTCACCTCCTCTCATGATCTCCATCAACAGTATGTTAACTTTTGTCTGTTATATTTTTACCAGCTATTTATTGTTAGTACTGCTGCTGCTGCTAAGTCGCAGTAAACAGTAATAGTAATTAGTACATGTGTGCTAAGTCACCTCAGCCATGTCTGACTCTTTGTGACCCTATAGACTTTAGCCCACCAGGATCCTCTATCCATGGGATTCTCCAGGCAAGAATACTGGAGTGGGTTGCCATGCCCTCCTCCAGGGGATCTTCCCGACTCAGGGACTCAGGGATAGTACCCATGTCCCTTATATCTCCTGCACTGGCAGATGGGTTCTTTACAGCTAATTCCCCCTAGGAAGCCCAATAGTAATTAGTAGGCAATACTAGATCTGTTTCATTGATCTCTCATATTGATGTATCTTATGTTTTGTTAGTATTCATACTTATCATTATTTGTAAATATCATTGCTCTCTGCTTCTTACTTTCACATAGCTATAGCCCTTATTTCTCTTAAAAGACACAAGCCAGTTAATTGTGGTGAGAAGGGATAGAATTTATATGGCTGAAAGAAATAGATAATTAAAATCTAAAAGTTGTTTTAGCCTAATATTTACAGCTCTTTTACCAAAATTTTTTATAACAAATAAGCAAGCAAATTTGTCTGTGTTTCACCCCAATTCTTTTTCTCGGCTTAGGACAGGACTTTGAAGTTTTGAACAGAAGAGATAGAGATTTGTAATCACATTCATTTGGAGAGAAACAATCGGCCATGTAGTAACACTGTTTTTAATCTTTCTTTGTAGCCCATAAATTTTCTTCACTGTATTGGGGTCATTTGTGAATATTTCTTCCCTTTTCTACTGGATTTTAAAAGACTGTCATGTTTTTCCTGTAGTTCATGTTATGTCGGGGAAAGCTATGATAAACCTAGAGAGCATATTAAAAAGCAGAGACATCACTTTGCCAGCAAAGGTCTGAACAATCAAAGCTATGATTTTTCCAGTAAACATGTTCAGAAGTGAGAGTTGGACCATAAAAAGGCTGAATGCTGAATAACTGATACTTTCAAATTGTGCTGGAGGAGACTCTTGAGAGTCCCTTGGGAAATCAACCCTGAACATTCATTGGAAGGACTGACACTGAAGTTGAAGCTCCAGTACTTTGGCATCTGATGTGCACAGCCAACTCACTGGAAAAACCTTGATGCTGGGGAAGATTGAGGGCAAGGGAGAAGGGGGTGACAGAAGATGAGATGGTTAGATGGCATCATTGACTCTATGGACATGAGTTTGAGCAAACTCCGGGGGATGGTGAAGGACAGGGAAGCCTGGCATGCTGTAGTCCACGGGGTGGCTGAGTTGGAGACAACTTAGCAACTGAACAACACATTTTTGTGTCTAAAGCTATTTTTTTTTTAGTAGTGCAAAACTCAGGTGAATTACTCCATACGAATTTTATCCATGGAAAAGTCCCAATAGTCATTAACACTAGAAAACTCTTGATACATTAGAAAATAAAGATTGTATGAATCAGACTTAATTCTTAAGGAAGATTTGGCGCTCCAGGCCCATTATTCAACAAATTCAAGAAGCAGTGTATTTATTGAATGCCTATAAATGTTAGTATTTTTATCAATTCCTGGGGCAAAACACAGATATAATTTTGACTCACTGCTAGGATCACCATATTTTATAATATGAAAAGAAATATTTTTTAGCCGTCCAAATTATCTACCTATCATTCAACGTTTCCATTGACCTAAATGATATTCCCAGTTCTTCCTACAAAAATATAGAACAACCGTTGCCTCCTTAGTCATTGTCTCCCTTTGTTTGTGACATCCCTTTCTTACACCCTCAGTTTGGCTGCCTTTCTAGTATTTCTAAATGAGCAAGTGAAAACAAGAGTTAGAACTTCATACCTGATGGCCATGTACCCTAACCACTAGGAGGAGCTCCATATTTCCAACATTTCACACACACACACACACACACACACACACGTCAAAGGAAACANCATTGCCTCCTTAGTCATTGTCTCCCTTTGTTTGTGACATCCCTTTCTTACACCCTCAGTCTGGCTGCCTTTCTAGTATTTCTAAACGAGCAAGTGAAAACAACAGTTAGAACTTCATACCTGATGGCCATGTACTCTAACCACTAGGAGGAGCTCCATATTTCCAACATTTCACACACACAAACACACACACACACACACGTCAAAGGAAACACAATTAAATGCAGTTTTTAGTAGGAAGGATAAAAGTATTACGGATAAAATTAAATGTAGACTGTGCACTTTCCTTGGACCTTTCTTTGACATTCTCTTCTCTCTGAGCCCCATGAAATGTGTGGGTTAAGAGAGAGCTTCTAGGTGTCTTCCACTTGGCAGATGCTTCCACTTTTGGAAAGCTGAGCTTGGCCAGGCTGGGGCTCAAGGAGAAGAAAATATTGAGCAGAAGCTTAGGTATCCTGCACACTAGACCTTTGGAAGAAGGGGTGGTGCTTTTTTTGTTTACCTACCTTCTCATAATGGTACTTCGGGATGACTAGGATCAGCTGTATGCTACGGGTGAAACTGCGCAAGAAGATGTTTATCTGTTCTGTTTCTAGGTTAGAAACCATCTGGCAAAATATATATACCCTTTGATCTAGGTATATAGGTGTTGGTGTGACTGAGTGTGTGCTAAGTTGCTTCAGTCATGTCTTCAGGGTAGACTCTGCTACCCTGTGGACTGTAGTCCACCAGGCTCCTCTGTCTATGGGATTCTCCAGGCAAGAATATTGAAGTGAGTTGCCGTTCCCTTTCACAGGGATCTTCCTGACCCAGGGATCGAACCTGTGTCTCCTATGTCTCCTGCATTGACAGGAGGGTTCTTTACCATTAGCGCCACCTGGGAAACCTGTATGTCTTGGTGGATTACCCACAAATGGGACAGTACATGAAGGGCTCTTGACCCAGCTGACAAACTGGAGGAACATATTTTCTTTGAAAGGATTGTGGGTCATTTCCTCTGCATCACCACAGACACTTTCTGGTAACACCTCAGCCCTGAGTAATATGGTGAAGTAGTAATATGATGACATCTCGGCCATTTCTAGTTATTTCTTTATGGTTGATTGCGGAATTACTAGATCAAAGGGGACACATATTTTAAAGTGAATTAGGAGTTTTTATACACAATTCCTTCAGCTAAAAACAAAGGATAATAATATTTGTCCTGTTGACTTAACCAATGTTGCCAGATGGTTTACACTCATGTATGTTTCTAAAACATATGGTGCTGAGCAAACACCAAATATGGTTTTTATTGTAATATATATAGGTTTTGCTCTCAGAAGTACCATAAAACACTTCTTGAAGCCTAGGCATATTTGGATTATGCAGAGGAAAAGAGTGACTTAACTTTCACTTTTCACTTTCATGCACTGGCAAAGGAAACGGCAACCCACTCCAGTGTTCTTGCCTGGAGAATCCCAGGGACGGGGGAGCCTGGTGGGTTGCTGTCTATGGGGTTGCAGAGTCGGACACAACTGAAGCGACTTAGTAGCAGCAGCAGCAGCAGAAGAAGAAAAGAGCAAATTTTCAGTTAGGTATACAACTGTGAAATAGGAAAGTACGGATATTTTATTCAGAGTGTTAAAAGGTTGATAGTATGTTACATGATGATGTTCAAAAGTATATAACCTGTCTAGACTTCTTCCTTCCATTTATTCTTTCTAGTGTACCTAAACCTGATTGTAGGCTCCCTGAAGATCTTAGCGAGTGAATCACTATTTAGCAGGAATTTACAAATATTTATTTATTTGTTTGGCTATGCCAAGTCTTAGTTGTAGCATGTGAAATCTTAGTTAAAATATGTGGGAGCTAGTCCTCTGGGTCCCTACATTGGGAATGAGGAGTTTTAGCCACTGGACCACCAGGGAAGTCCATTGGCAGGCATTTGGGGAGCTCTGCAGTGAAGGAGTGTGGAGTTGTCAAAGTGAGATGATTATCATCAATGTTCTATAATTAATGCAGGGACACGTCCCTCCATTCTTTTTAGTATTGATGGAAGATCATGTTTAGCAAATGGAGAGTTGAATGAACCTCCTTCAGTGTTTCTCTTGGAGGTATCACAGATGTTTCCAATATCTAATAGTTATGCCCTGGCTTTACAAAGTAATACATTCCTGAGGTCTTCACCATGAGGTAACTTAGCAAAGTGACAGCAATGTTCTTCACCTTGGTAGACAGCATCATCAGTATCTCATGACAGCAACTAAGAATCACACTTAGTCTATTTCTCACACTCACGTTATATTATAGATCACCAGCTCATATCAGTTCTGCTTCCAAAACACATCTGGAATCTACTTCTTTTTACTGTGTTGCCATCACGACAGTCAGAGCGTCATTATTTCTCACCCAAGCATCTCTGTAGCCTTGTCTACCCGATTCCACACTCAGTCCCTTCCAATCCATTCTCTACTGAACTAGATATTGTTTTCCACTGCAATCCTTTAGTGACTGCGAGAAAGAAATGTCTCTCTAGATTATTAAAGGATGCTAGGAAGGGGAGTTACTCATGTTAAGTGGGAATGGAAGGATTACCTTCAAATCTGGTTATCTTTTGGGTTGGCTTCCTTAGTGTACATCTGGAGGGTTTTGAACAAATTTCTTAAGAGAACTACTTTTTAGAAGAATTAAAACCATTTTTGTTCATGTAATGTGGAATTTGAGTGCAAAGAAGAGAGACACACCCCCTTCTGGCATTCATGATCAAGGCACATCTTAAATTATGAATTCCAGAAAAAAAGTTGAAATATGCTAGCACAATATTCTGGATGTCTCAGATGTATCAGAGTAAGATTTTAGGAGTGCTTAGAAGTTCTTGCATTGCCAATTTTGTTCTCTCATCAGAAATGTAGATATTATTTCTCTACCATTTGAGTTTAGATATAATAAACTCTTTGAAAACAAATCGAGTCATTTCATACAGCTCTTACAGCAGTATTGCTTAGCTAGATATTCTATGGTGACTTCATGATAATTGAGAAGGGATTGGTACATTACATATAAAACCAGGTCCCAAGTATTTAGTTGCCCATTCTTTGCTAGATCTTTCATTATTTTATATCAACTAATGTTTCCTCTGGGCTAATAACTTCTTAAATTATTAACAATTAGCTTTAATGTTAATCAAACTAGGCTTCCCTGGTGGCTCAGACAGTAAATCGTCTGCCTGCAATGCACGAGACGTGGGTTCGATACCTGGGTTGGAAAGATCCCCTGGAGAAGGAAATGGCAACCTACTCCAGTAATCTTGCCTGGAAAATCCCATGGACAGAGGACCCTGGTAAGCTGCAGTCCATAGGGTCACAAAGAGTCAGACACAACTGAGCGACTTCTCTCTCTCTTTAATGTTAATTATAATGTTAATTGCACGGCATGCTCAGTTGTTTTGTAGCCAGCCAGGTTCCTCTGTCTATGGAATTTCTTAGGCAAGAATATTGGAGTGGGTTGCCATTTTCTTTTTAAGGAGATTTTCCTGACCCACAGCAGAATCCACATCTCTTGCGTCTCCTGCACTGGCAGGCAGATTCTTTACCACTGAGTCTCCAGGGAAGCCCAAAATGTTAACTAAAGACATCTTAAANGCCATTTTCTTTTTAAGGAGATCTTCCTGACCCACAGCAGAATCCACATCTCTTGCGTCTCCTGCACTGGCAGGCAGATTCTTTACCACTGAGTCTCCAGGGAAGCCCAAAATGTTAACTAAAGACATCTTAAAGTCTCAAAGCAGCATGCAGTCTCCAGATTAGATATTAATCCAGTCAATGACTTAATTCTATTGCTCAGACTTTGTGAAAGAAGAAATTAAGGTGAAGAGAAGGGATACAACTTAATCCAAGCCCTAGAGAATGTCAGTAATAGAGTGACATTACACTATTTTTTTTTTTTTTTTTTTCTCTCAAAAATGTTAGAGCCACCAGGACCCTGAGTGGTTAAGTTGCTGTTATCAGATTTTAGATATTTTATACTCATGCAATGAGGAATTAATTGATTTAGATTTGTGTTCAAGAGCAGGTGATGGAGCAGGAGATGGAGTGGGCAATGATATGGTGCTTCAANTGTCTCTCAAAAATGTTAGAGCCACCAGGACCCTGAGTGGTTAAATTGCTGTTATCAGATTTTAGATATTTTATACTCATGCAATGAGGAATTAATTGATTTAGATTTGTGGTCAAGAGCAGGTGATGGAGCAGGAGATGGAGTGGGCAATGATATGGTGCTTCAAACAGCCATGATTAATCTTGGAGACGTGGAGGTGCAGAGGAAATTGTTAAATAGGATGTAGAAGAAGATGAAGAAAGGCTTGAGGGGTGCATGAGAGTTCTCAGATAATAGCTTTGGGATTTCTGGGTTGTGGTGAAAGAAGCTCTGTGTGCATTACCCACTCAACTGCACACACTCTCTGCTGAGCCTTCCAATGGCCTCTTTTCCTGTCATTATTCATTTCAGTATGTTTTTGCTTCCTCAGCTGGGTGATGCATACCCAATGGAGCCTGTGGTTGTCATATTGTAGATGCCAAATATATGTTGAATAACACACTAAATGAAAGACCCTGAGTAGGCCCAATACTAAAATAACCTGTATTTTGTCCTTTGGAGATTCAAAGCCAGATTAGACAACTCTGTCTAAGAAGAATCTCCTTCACACTCATTAGCATGGCTGTTATTAAAACACTAGAAAATAAGTGTTGATGAGGTGGAGAAATTGGAACCCTTGTGCATTGCTGGTAAGTACGTAAAAACTATATGGCAATTCCTGAAAAAATTAAAAATGTAATGGTCATATGATCCAGCCATTCCACTTCTGATTATATACTCAAAGAATTTGAAAATATGGAATTTAACCAAGGAGATAAAAGATCCGTACTTTGAAAGCTATAAGATATTGATGAGTTAAATGAAGAAGAAGTAAATAAATGGAAAGATAGTCCATGCTCACAGATTGGCAGAATTAATATAGTTAAAAATGTCCCTACTACCTAAGTTCAGTTCAGTTCAGTCACATAGTCGTGCCCGTCTCTTTGCGACCCCATGAATTACAGCACGCCAGGCCTTCCTTGTCCATCACCAACTCCCGGAGTTCACCCACACTCTTGTCCATCAAGTTGGTGATGTCATCCAGCCATCTCATCCTCTGTCATCCCCTTCTCCTCCTGCCCTCAATCCCTCCCAGAATCAGAGTCTTTTCCAATGAGTCAACTCTTCACATGAGGTGGCCAAAGTATTGGAGTTTCAGCTTTAGCATCATTCCTTCTAAAGAACACCCGGGACTGATCTCCTTTAGAGTGGATTGGTTGGATCTCCTTGCAGTCCAAGGGACTCTCAAGAGTCTTCTCCAACACCACACTACCTAAAATGATCTACAAATTTGATAAAATCCTTATCAAAACTTCAATGGCATTTTTCATAGAAATAGAANGTTTGGTTGGATCTCCTTGCAGTCCAAGGGACTCTGAAGAGTCTTCTCCAACACCACACTACCTAAAGTGATCTACAAATTTGATAAAATCCTTATCAAAACTCCAATGGCATTTTTCATAGAAATAGAAAAAAAAAACATTTCTAAAATTTGTAGGAACTGCAAAGGCCCCAGTATAGCCAAAGCAATCCTGGGAAAGAACAAAGCTGGTGGCATCACACTTCCTAATTTCAAACTATATTATAAAGCCATAGTAGTCAATACTATATGGTACTGGCATAAGTACAGACATACAANAAACATTTGAATCAGTTCTAATGAGGTGGATGAAACTGGAGCCTATTATACAGAGTGAAGTAAGCCAGAAAGAAAAACACCAATACAGTATACTAATGCATATATATGGAATTTAGAAAGATGGTAATGATAACCCTGTATGCAAGACAGCAAAAGAGACACAGATGTATAAAACAGTCGTTTGGACTCTGTGGGAGAGAGTGAGGGTGGGATGATTTGGGAGAATGGCATTGAAACATGTATATTATCATATGTGAAAAGAATCACCAGGCCTGGTTCGATGATGGTACAGGATGCTCGGGGCTGGTGCACTGCAATGACCCAGAGGGATGGTACGGGGAGGGAGGAGCGAGGGGGGTTCAGAATGGGGAACACGTGTATACCTGTGGTGGATTCATGTCAGTGTATGGCAAAATCAATACAATATTGTAAAGTAATTAGCCTCCAATTAAAATAAATAAATTTATATTAAGAAAACTATACAAAAATGTCATATAAAAACGGTTGAAGAGGTACACTTTACATGAAGTGCATTAAAAATTTTTTTAAAGTTAAGGTTAAAAAAGAAGAAACTAAAAGGAGCCGTTGGGAGAGGGCCTCTTTAACCTTCTCAGATGCGTCTGATGAACTTTGTGTTGATAAGGGACTGGCACACTCACTAGAGGACTCAGGATAGGGTATTGTAAGAAGAGCCACACTTTGAGAACTGGTGGTGTTTATTTTTGTTTTTGCAGAGCAATCTTGCTCCAGGCAAGATGGTCCATATTATGGTAGATTATCAATTATCATCCATATTATGGTAAAAATACTTCCTCAGTCTATGTAAAATTGACCATAATACTCAGTCCTATCACAATATCCATCACCCTTGCTCTGACAAAATCTACCTTATACTATTCTTAGGGAGCACAGTGATTTTTTGATCTTTTGTTTCTTTTCTCTCTCTCTCTTTTTTCTCTTTCATTTGCCAACAAAAGAGTTGTCAAACGTAATGTTTATAATAATTTAACGGATTATTTGCTTATTAGATATTAATCATTCTGCCGTGCCTCGGGCCCATGCTGCTGCTTTGCCGCTAGAACAGTGATTCTGATCTCAATTAGATTATGTCTCTCTCCTTTACCTCCCCATAAATCATTCCGGCAAACTGAAATTAACAGCTACTGGAGCGCATTAATAATCTGCCTCACACATTGGAAAATGCATTAGCCGGAACCCTCCCATCGCTCTGACTGTTAAGCACATCATTTTGTTTATGAAATATAAACATTTCATGGAAGAGCTCCCCCACATTTCTCTGGGCCTGTGACAGCTAAAATGATTGCACACAATTGCCAGTCAGTCATGCGCCCAAATAAAGTTTGTTTAAAGTCATGGTTCTGTGAGTGCCCCATTTTCTCAGGCATTTAAAAACCTACATTTAAGGAAAAATCTACCGTGATCATGAAAATACTAATAGTACCTTAAAATTGATACCTCATGTGTACAATCCTTTTTGCATCCTTTTACAAAGTGCTTTCACTTTCTTATGCCCGTGAGCTAGCAGGATGCTGTTATTATTCACATTTGATTTTTTCCCTTTAGGGAAACTAAGCCTGAGAGAGGATTTGATCAAGGTCACACAGCAATTGGTGGAAGGATGGTCTAGAATCCAGGATTTGATTGCAAGTTTCATGTTCTTTTCAGTATTATACAGTCTATACTATAAACCACACTTTGTATATCTATGTTCCTGCTATTTCTGTTTGTTAAATTTGTAATGCAGCCATGTGTCCTTTGCGGAGAAAGAAGTGATCTGCCTTTATTCTGACAGATTAAAGAGAAAAATCAAGAAAAGTCAAAGGTAGAAGAATTATTTTCCTTATTTTAATTTACTGCACTTACTCATCATGTTGTACAAAAATTGCATCTTGTTGTACAATTTGGTGATGATGTTCATAGCAGAGTATTTGAAATGAAGATTTGACATACAATCAACAGTATTTTGGGGAATTCCCTGGTGGTCCAGTGGTTAAGATTCTGTGCTTTCACTGGTTAGGTTGTGGGTTCAACCCCTGGTTGGGGAACTAAGAACCCACAAGCCATGTGGTGCAGCCAAAACAACCCCCCAAATCCTGGCTTTTCTTTTTTTTAACTCCTATATAGATAGACTCTCTGGATGATTTCAATAACTTAAACACCCTCTTTACTTCAACAGCAAATGTCTTGGTCTTAATTTACTTCGATGGCAGAAAAAATGGCAGCAGAGTTGAGTAGTATTTTTTGTTTTGTTATGCTCAAGAAATCTTGCTTACTGAAGTTAAACTGATTACTGTCCAGCTAGTATCTAAGCTCAGCAGAAACACTGACAGCAGCATGTTTTGGCTGACTTAATTGTGGAAGGTTAAATAATAGACAGCTACTGAATGAAAGAAAGAAAAATAAAACTTTGTTGGAATTTTAAAAATACTTATTGACAATCTAAACTTCAGAAAAATTTGCATGTAGTCGCTATTGATGTTATTTCTTACTGTTTCTATACTCCTGACTAGTCCCAGAATTGCCCTTATCTGTGTGGTTAACCTCTCCAAATTTCAGTTTATTTACCTAGAAAATAAAGATAACAGCATGCCCTCCCTTGTTTCAGATTGAATGTGAGGATCAAAAAGAGAAAAGTATATGAAATCCATCTAACTAGAAAATTATTTAGAATTATATATCATTTTTACCCATTAAGTTGTGGTCAAGCAGTTAACAGATTCTTACAAAGCCTTATTTTTTCTAAGGGGTTCAGGTGCCTGTGTGTATGCTAAGTCACTTCAATTGTGTCCAGAAGAAATGGTCTCAACAATTTTGACAGATTGTTGATTGATGTTACAGATGCCTCTCTACCTTTGTCCCATCCTCCTAAAGACTCACTCATTTACTTGCTGAACAAGAAAAAGATCTTTTGCCTGATGACCATGGTTTCATGAGTACATGTTAATAAACTGGAAGTACCTATGATGAAGTTTGAATACCGCCCTGAAAAACAGTCAAAATTTATTTGACTGTAGACCTTAAAGAGGACTTCCCTGGTGGCACAGCTGTAAAGAGTCCACCTGCATTGCAGGAGACTCGGGTTCAATCCCTGGGTCGAGAAGATCCCCTGGAGAAGGAAATGGCAATCCACATTAACATTTTTGACTGGGAAATCCCGTGGACAGAGGAACCTGACAGGGTACAATTCACTGGGTTGCAAAGAGTTGGACATGACATAGCAACTAAAAGACCTTAAAGAACTTTGAGAACATGATTGGTGTCTTAGGACCCCAACACCCTAGCGCAGTATTGGCTTGCAGTAGGCATATAATGCACGTTTGATTCATAAATCAAAAACTGTCACATCTTTCAATAATGCTTCCATTGCACAAAACTTTTTCCCATACTCTCCTTTTAGGTTGCTTTTAGCTTAGGCTTACCAGTTACAGGAAACAAATAAACAAAAACCGTCAAACCAAATCAATCTCATGTCTTTGTTTCAAGAGACTTGCTCCTGGAGATTCCCTGTGGTCCAGCAGTTAGGAGCTGGCACTTTCACTGCTGGGGCCTGGATTCAATCCCTGGTCAGGGAGTTAAGACCCCTCAAGAGGTATGACTCGGTCAATAGAGAGAGAAAGTGCTCTGCAAAGAATTTGGGTCTGTCATACTGATGATATTCAAAGTGAAAGTGAAGTCCCTCAGTCATGTCTGACTCTTTGCGGCCCCATGGACTGTAGCCTACCAGGCTCCTCTGTCCGTGGGATTCCCCAGGCAAGAGTACTGGAGTGGGTTGCCATTTCCTTCTCCAGGAGATCTTCCCAACCCAGGGATCAAACCTGGGTCTCTCGCATTGCAGGCAGATGCTTTACCATCTGAGCCACCAGGGAAGATGCAAATGACTGTGTAAAAACTTTTTATAAAGGTGCTACACTTTGTAAATCCATCTTGTAAACATATATTATTATAAGTGTGTTACTTAAGTATTTTCATTAAGGGAAAGGAATCCATGCAGGTGAGTCAGTATGAATTAAAAAAAAATTTTTGTTTTAAAATGAACTTACTTAGACTTGACTGAAATCTGTGTGTTTTGATATTCATTAGGGAGCATGTGGAATATTACTGCCTCTTGGGTGAAAACTAGTGGTATCTTCTGTGAATGCTCATGAGGCATTATCCTGATCTTAATTATTTTCTTTTCTGCTCTGGACACTGTTAAAAAAAAAAAAAACAACACCATTGTAGCTTTCCAGAAGCCTTCAGTGGCAGGATATTTAAAATCTTTCAGCCAATATTAATTTGGAGGTAAATAATTACCTTTAAAATGATGCATGAAATGAAGTAATTTTTGAACAATCTATGCTACTCTTCAGGCAATCTTTAATAAGTGCAATATAATAAAAGCAATAATTGAATTGGTAATATATTTATCATTACTGTTAAAAGCTCTTTCTTCTGCCCAGCAATAGGAGAGGGTCATTTGGAAAGTGAGCATTAAGTATGCGTGATACATACAGTATTGCACAGTCCTGCCAAGTATCTTTTGAAGAAGCAGCTTCTATGCATGTGTAATAACCAATCTTTAAATGTCAAAGTTGCAGCCATTTTACGAAAGAAATCCATATTTTGGACTAAATGTCATTTCAGATAACCAAGCTATTTGAAAGCTCCACTAGGATTTTTCAAAAAGGGGGAAAAAGCCAGATCCTCATAAGCTTTGACTTATTTATTTTTGCATTTCCATAACTTGATAATGACCAAACCAAACTTCCCAGAAAACTGAAAGCAAAATTGTGCTCTGAGCTGAGACCTGGTGTTTCTTGCTTCACTCTGAAGGAAATTTTCAGTTTAGTTATAAATCCCTGAAAATCAGGTTTTATATTGGAAATGCTGAGAGGCTCTCTGCTATTTTAGCTGCTAGAGCTAGGAATGTTTTAAAAAGTATGTATATGCAGATAATATGCATACATCAGAGGTTATAGCTATCTTACCCATGATAAAGCATTTCATAAAAATTAGTTTCGTATACTGTGTGTTGAATAAGCTATACCTGTTCCCCTTTGCCTTTCTTTTTAGATTCACTTACCTACCAACAAGGAGGGTAACAAAAACTATGCTCTTTGCACCCAGGAGTAAGCTTGATGCAGTCAAGTACCTGGTTCTCCTGGTTTATTTTTGTTTCTTAGAGAAATTCATCTAATACCTAACAGTATCTGTGCAGATTAGAACCTAGCCTCTTTTTTTCCCTTTATTTCATCAAACAATAATTGCTTGATATCTTGTGAGTAAAATCTTCCATTTTTTTTAGGGCACATTCAGTGCAAGTCCATATACAATATGCCTTATATGTCTGGCAGATTTATGGTCACCGTTAAAGAGGAGGGCTTCTCTGGTGGCTCAGATGGTAAAGAATCTGCCTGCAATGCTGGAGACCTGGGTTTGATCCTTGGATCCTTGGGAAGATGCCATGGAGGAGGGCATGGCAACCCACTCCAGTATTCTGGCCTGGAGAATCCCCATGGACAGAGGTCCCTGGCAGGCCACAGTCCATAAGGGTGGCAAAGAGTCAGACACGACTGAGTGATCAAGCATAGGAGGACAGTCCAGTGACACAGGCTGATGAATAAATGTGGAAAGGAGACTTCACGTGGGGAGGGGATCTGACCTTCAAATGGATCGCCTCCCTTTGTCCCACATCAAGAGTATTTGCTTCTGTTTCCAAATTTTATTTAATGTTGTAGACAAAGAATTTTGGAACCAAAAGAATTAAGAACCTAGTCAAGGAGTACTTCTTTTCTATAAAGATAAGCAACAGGGGAAAAAAAACCCTATTAATTCTTATTTCTAGTGCATCCCTGTCCTTTGCAGGAGAGGCAATAAATCTTTGCTCCCCAAATGAACAGCAAAGGGGAAAAAAATAATGTTAGGAGTGCCTACAACTTGTCAAATCAAATGTTAGTGAATCATGTCTTTGGAGGAACTGGTTTGCTGGAGAAGAAATAGCTTGCTTTCTCTATTTCTTCTTTCCTTTTCTTCCTTCTTTCCTTCTGTTCTCTCTCTTTCTCCCTCCCTCCCTTTCTTCCTTTCTTTCCTATCCTTGCACCGTGGGGCTACGGGGTGACAGCCACCATTGTCATGTCATTTATGACAACATATTTCTCCCCCTGTCCTGTTTTCTAACAGACAATGCTTGGGGATTACTCACCAATGACTTCTTGAAGGAGTTAAGAACAGGTGTAATGACTCTATATACCCTGTGGTACTGGCTGTGTGCCACATACCAAAATGATGATTCCAAAATCTGCTTGCAGCTGGAATTTTGTGCCCCCTGAGCTGAAAACAAAGTCAAAGCGGTAAATGATAATTTTATCCTTTCGTTACTTCCTGAGCATATCTTCATTAACTAAATAACATGATCTATTACTTTGAACAATCAACATATGGGGGCTTATATGGCTTGAAATTCAATTTTTCCATTTCCTTGCCATGCAGAGAGCCCATTTTATTTTTTCATAAAAAAGGGATGCCCGAAGGTGAATGATGGATGAATCTTAAATGGTTGGTGTCCAGTTTGAAAAAGCACTTGGAAGGTGGACTGTTTTGCTGCATTCATACAGATCTTTATTATTACTTAACATTCACACAGCATGTGGTGTTTGCAAAGGGTTTCGCACTCATTTTTATAAGCTATTCTTCATACCAATCCTGAGAGGCAGGTTCATTTTCCTCAATACATGGGTGAAAAGACTTGGCAGAGGAGTAGTTAGCTTCTTGTGTTAAGGCATCTGGGACCTTAAACATTGCAACGGTTAGGCTGAATACTCTCAACCACTGTGTTTCCAGGGCGTGTTGGCAAGTGCTTATATTCATAGCTGAATTTACTTTCAAAGAACACTTTAATTTTACTAAGAAACAACTTCCGAGGGAAGGAAAGTTTGATAAGGTATTTAGATACTGTCTATGGTAATCAAAGGCAGCAAATCTTTGGAATATTTATCGATCTCAGATATTTGATCTATATTTGGGGGTGTTTTGGGCTTCTCTAGTGGCTCAGATGGTAAAGAACCTGCCTGCAATGCAGGAGACCCAAGTTTGATCTCTGGGTCGGGAAGATCCCCTGGAGAAGGGATTGGCTACCCACTCCAGCATTCTTGCCTGGAGAATCCCATGGACAGAGGAGCCTGGTAGGCTATAGTTCATGGAGTCTCAAAGAGTGAAACATGACTGAGCAACTAAGCACACAATGGCTTGTTTTAGAGAAGGAGTATTAGAAAATAGTTTAGCTGAAATCAGTTTATCAGTGTTAAAGGCCATCATCCATCCTTTTCTCACCTCCCTCTTTTTTTTAATTTTNAGCAACTAAGCACACAATGGCTTGTTTTAGAGAAGGAGTATTAGAAAATAGTTTAGCTGAAATCAGTTTATCAGTGTTAAAGGCCATCATCCATCCTTTTCTCACCTCCCTCTTTTTTTTAATTTTCCTTCTTCCCCTGCCTCTCCCTACCTCCCACCCCTCACCTCTTTCTCCATCTGTTAACTTATGGTCTGAGCCTAACATTAACTCCTCATTTCTACAATCTTGCTGTAAAGCGCTGCCTGAGAGAATGAGGGTAAAATGCCTGGAAAATTTATTGGCCCACGGTGAGTCAGCACATCTCATTATATTAGTAGTACTGTGTGTTTGGGATCAGTGTTATTTTCACATCTTTGGCCTAAATTAGGCTTCAGCCACAACACTTCACACAGAATAAAGAGGAGGACTTGGTAACTGTCCTGATAGCTTCTGTAGATTCCTTCCTTTTTAAGTGTCTGGGGAATCTGGGCAAAAACCACTCTTAGAAGTTTGTGTTAATTTATTTTGGAGGCGGGATTGGTTTGCTAGAGAGAAAGGCTGAATTCCCTTTCATGTTATGGAGTAAAGAATGAAGTCTGAATGTGAGACAAGCATCTTATAATGTGGCTTCCAATACATCCATTGCTTTTCTGTCCATACATTCAGCATAAATTTCATCAAGTGACCATTGATCAGTACTTACTTTTCTTTTTCCCAATCCTCACTGTAAAAGGAAGCATTTGAGAAATGACCTACAATTTATGATGCTTTATCAATGTTTTTACTCACTATGGAGGAAAGTGTTAGGAACATATTTCATGATGAAGTGGGTTTCTAGTTAAGAGGACAAAATGAAAGCAAAGTCATAGATCAGTGTAATATGTCAAGCACAGAAAGGATTCAATTTATTGTAAATAATATCCAAGTTGCAAAAGAAATACAGCAATAGAAATCAGGTTGTTCTATATATGAAAAAGGAAAATTACCAGGAAGAAGTAATAGGCTCCATTTATCCCTTGACACAAATCCATATGGTTTGTGCTTATTCCTTCTGGAGGATCAAGGACTCTATCTATCTTTCGGGTTTTAGAAGGGTGGACAACCATATTAAACTTTCTATGGCAAAGTTATAATANTTTATCCTTACCATAGCCTTGAGAAGTAAAAGGTCTAGAAACCCTAAGGGCCCCACTTTTCATATATGAAGAATGAGGTATAGAAAGGCCATAAATGACACAGAGGCAGAAAAGCCTCTAAAATACTAACAGCCTTCATACATTTACCTGTGATTATTAATTACAAGCATTGGTTGGCTCCAGTATTAGGCGACCTATGAATCAAGTAAAACTGTCTCTTTCCTTAAAGATTTGTAGTATGTTAAGAGAGTTTGACGTTGAGGTTTGGAGTTGAAGCTGAAACTCCAATACTTTCACCACCTGATGAGAAGAGTTGACTCGTTGGAAAAGACCTTGATGCTGGGAAGGATTGAGGGCAGGAGGAGAAGGGGATGACAGGGGATGAGATGGCTGGATGACATCACTGACTCAATGGACATGGGTTTGAGTAAACTCCGGGAGTTGGTGATGGACAGAGAGGCCTGGCGTGCTGCAATTCATGGGGTCGCAATGAACCAGACATGGCTGAGTGACTGAACTGAACTGAACTGAAGAGAGTTTATGTATACTCTATATTCTTATCATGTTAGATTCATGTGCAGAACCCAGGGTACCCTCTCAGTATTGCCTAAGTTCTTTGATTTTCTCAAACATAAATGATATACTATTAGAAGATATTGATGTAAGAGTTTGCTGAGATGAATGCATATAGCCAGGTGATCTAACCTATCTTTCTTGGTCTGATCCAAGGGGCTTTAGTATCTAAATAATCAACCATTATATGATCTTTTACATCACAAGGGTCCATTGATGGGAGGGCATATATACTTTCCAGGTTAGGAAAGATATCCATTTATTTTTCTAGTAGTCATGTATGGATGTAAGAGTTGGACTGTAAAGAAGACTGAGAGCCAAAGAATTGATGTTTTTGAATTATGGTGCTGGAAAAGACTCTTGAGAGTCCTTTGGACAGCAAGGAGATCAAACTAGTCAATCCTAAAGGAAATCAATTCTGAATGTTCATTGGAAGGACAGATGCTGAAGCCAAAGCTTCAATGCTTTAGCCTCCTGATGCAAAGAGCCAACTCATTGGAAAAGACCCTGATGATGGTAAAGATTGAGGGAAAGAGAAGGGGGAGACAGAGGATGAGATAGTTGGATTGCATCACCAAATCAACGGACACTAGTCTGAGCAAATTCCAGGAGATGGGGAAGGACAGAGAAGCCTGGCATGCTGCAGTCCATGGGGTTGCAGAGTCAGACATGACTGAGCAACTGAATAACAACTATTGCCATAACTCAGACAGTGGGTACAAATCCAGCTCTCTACCCCTTGATCTAAAAGGTTGTAAATAAATCAGTAGATGGGATATTGGTCATGATAGATCATGGAACTGGTGGAAAGAATAGAAACAGAGAGGGAGGCATGAACCTGCTTGAATAAGGGGGGCATTTGAGACCTCCATCTCTGGAGGGTTTTGCAGGGCTCACAGGCAGGGACTGTTTAGGTGGCAGCGATATATGTCAGCAACTTTGTCTGCTCCTACTCCCTAGTGGTAAAATAACAAGGGTTAACAGTTGAGTTGAGGAGAAGGTCACTAACTATGAGCTGAGTCTTCTGAACTCTGCTGTGTTTATTGTCTAAGGAAGAGACCTGTGTCTATTAGGTACCTTTCTGGGACAAGTGACAGGTCAGATTAGATGGGCTGGAGAGAGAGAGAGGGCTGGAGGACTAGATACAGAAAATGGAGCAGGCAGGCTGTGTGCAGCCCCAGCTAGATTTATTTTAGCCCTTATAAATAAAAACATGAGCAAAGCCTCTCTACAGAATTATTTACAGAAGAATTTTAAGCTCCGGGCCCTTTCCAGGCTAAGCACTGAATGCTAAAGTTTATGACGGAGAATGACTTTGGCTACTGTGGCCCCAATTTGGACAAATCTGCCATTAACTCCAGCATGGCGGTTATTTTACTGGGGGTGACAGATTGTGAGGTAGGGAGAGTAATTCAGACTATTACCCAGGTGGAAGCATGAAAGCTCAGTGATATATGAAGACCACTTAAATTCATTGTATCTTGTACATCACATCTTTGATAGATTATAGCTGTGGCATTAAAATGGAAATGGTTTCTCTGAGGCCTGACAGGGGCTGGGGTGACCTATGACCTCCCTCTGAGGAATGTGACTGACCGAATTATCAGTTAAGAGAAAAATCTACGGGGAATAGACTCACAGTGATGGCGAATCCCCCATGCATATCTATCTATATATTTTTTTAAACCTCAGGTGTGATGGAAAGCTTGAAGGCTCAAACCTTCTTTCCTCCTCTCCTGGGCGGGCCCTCTCCCAGCACCCTTGCCCCAACCCACGCTCACTTCCTCCGTTTCAGATCTCCTATGGGCAAGGCCCCTCATATTGATTGAAAAATTGTTATTAGAGATAGTAGGCCTCCTGCATGCTGCCTACTGATTTAATTTAGAAAACATTTAATTTTATGAAGCGGTAAATGATGGTGCCACGCTCCCCTGTGTTAGGGAGCAGCTGGTTCTTCACCTCCTCACCCGCCCAAATCCCAGGTGTCCTCTTGGCAATCATGTGCTTCCTTCCCCTTTGCTTAACAAGTTATTTCAATTTCTAAACGAAGGCTGAACAAGAGAAAGACAACATGCAAATCGAGCTCCCAGCCGCCATTCACACGTGAAAAAGTTCCCCTGGAATTCCCTCAACTCAGCCCACCCCCTCCCTTCTCTGCATCTGTCATGAAAAAAACAGAGCCCTTGTTCTCCTCAGATTGTTTTCACCAATGACCTGACACCACCATCTATAATTAATTACATCATTTACATTAGACTATTGACTAAACAAATACATAAATCATAGGCAGAGTCAATAGGTGCAGACATATTTAATCATGTTCTAAATAATGATTACTGCTCCCATAATGCAATAATTATTTTCAGCAGCTGACTTGAATTAATCTTCTGTCAGTGTGCCATCTGAAAAAAAAAAAGACGAAGATGAAGAAGGCAGCGCTGATGATGGAGGAGCTGTTCTTGTCCCTCACTTTCTCTTCTTCCCATTCTTCCTCACGGGGACACTCTGCTCTCCATCTCTCTTTCCATGACCCCTCTGGCTTCTCTTTTCCTTTTCCTCTGCCTTTCATGTTTCCCTTTGTCTCCTCCCGGATTCATGTCTGTGTCTCATACTTGTTCTTTTTGCCACCTGTCTCTGTTGCTTGTTCTTCTTCTTTTCCATTTGTCCCGGGGTTGGATAATGCCGCTGGTACCATGTCGTCCCCCTTTCCAGCCCCTACCCTCCCCTCTTGCCCCAACCCTGCTGCCCTCCTGTCACCTTTATTTCTAAATCTCTGCAGACAGTTTAAATGTTAAAGACTCAAAGAAGCAGTTTTCTTAATAACTTATCCAGATTAGATTTTCTTTCTCTCCTGTTTGACAGCTTTTCCTAAATCATTTTCCACTTTGGAATGGCAAATTGATTAAAGAGATGGGATAGTTATAACACAGGAGTACTCTACAAATGCAATACTCATAATTTTTAGACTAATTTAGCTTTTGTCATTAGAGAGAAGAGAATAAATCAGTGTTTATAGGTCTACATGAGTACAACTTAGAAATGGAATCAACTCTTGGAAGTATATTATTTGGGATGGAGCATATGACAGGGAGTGGATGCTTTGCAAATAAAATAATGCCTCCTGTTCTCCTCCATATTTGTCTGTCAGTAGGCAAGGCCAGTTATTAAGAGGCTGACAGCTTGAAGGAAACACATCAGGCCACAGTTTATTTAAATACCAACGATTTGAAGTATTAATTCTAAGAGACTGTATGTGTTAAGGATGAATGCCAAGGAAGAGGGTGAGATGAATTGGAAGACTGGGATTGACACATAATACATATTGGTACTATGTGTAAAATAGATAAGCAGCGAAAACATATTGTAGAGCACAAGGAACTCTATTCAGTGTTCTGTGGTGACCTAAATGGAGAGGAAATCCAAAAAAGAGAGGCTAAATGTGCATGTATAGCTGACTCACTTTGCTATATAGTAAAAACTAACACAACATTGTAAAGCAAATATACTCCAATAAAAATTAACTTAAAAATACCCATTTTGCAAGGTTGCAAAAAAAGGATAAATGTAGAACAAAATTTTACATGCTGTCTTGTCCTTAGCAACATCCTTAGTTTCTTTATCAGTTTATAGACAATTGTTACATAAGAGGGAAAAATCACTTTGGGTCAAACAATACAAAAGAGTTGGTGAGGTTTATTTCCTGTAGCTAGTTTCAATGTTTTCTCCTCAAAGCTTTTCTGCAATGATCTTTTAAATTAATGCTTGTCCTCAGGGATTTGTGGTAAAAAAAAGTTCTGGGTCACCATCCATGAAATGGGGAATATATTTCCTAACCTCTTTTCTTATTCTCATCCCAAAGGGTGAGCTGTCTGTGATCTGTGCACACTCACGTGGTGTGTCTGGCTGGCCAGGCCCCTCTTAGCCTTTCAAGCAATGACATTTTCTCTAGTTGTGTGCCAATTGAGGGGCCATATAATAGGACTATTATTGGAATTTGTCCGGATTAGTGATAATCGGGAAGACAGCCTTGGCAGGGAATATTTAGAATCACTGCTCATAGAATATTCCTTCATTCAAAAAATATGTACTAAGTGTTTGCCTGTGGCAGATACTATAGTCAGTAACAGTTATCCAGAATAATCATCAGATCATAGTTGTTTGTAAAGTTACTTTCCTAAACTCCTGGTTAAATTCCTCGAAGCAATTTTAAACAGAACTATTTTGAGAATAGAACACTAGACAATTGTAATGACTGAATATGCCAGTTAGGATGAATTTTTTTTTTTTATATGAACCAGGTGGGTTCCAAACAGTTCAACAAAGTTGTGAGACTATTGTGAAACCAGTGAAAAATAATGGAAAAGGATGGACATGGGTTTTGACTTTTTCCAATTTATGTTTCTGTTCCTTAAGGGAACATGTCTGTTCCTTACGTGAAAAGTCAGAGGACGGAGAAGCTTAAACAAGAGACCTAGTAAGGAGGGGTGGTGCTAGTAGTAAGAATGAAATAATTCCCCCATTCACGGACCAAAATCATAGTGCAGTGTGGAAATATGAATACACACCTCAAACAGATCCTGCCTCTGAAATGGGAGCATATGCTGTAATTTCTCCAAGGAACAAGGGGATACGCAACTAACGTGGACTGTTGGAAACTTTGTGTTGTCATTTCTATTGCTTATTTATCAAGCACAACAAACATCTTAGTAAAAAAGGGTAAAACTTGTAAAGGAAAATGCAGTATTCTTTTGTGAAAACAGCGGTGGCGGGGGTGAGGGGGGCGGATGGTGGTGGAAATCTACTTCCTAGGGATATTGTTAAGTGTAGACAGCAATATTTATGGAAACGCAGTGCAACGGGCAATAGGCCACAGACGTGGTGAAAGTGAAAGTCACTCAGTTGCATCCAATTTTTTGCAACCCCATGGACTATACAGTCCATGGAATTCTCCAGGCTAGAATACTGGAGTGGGTAGTCTTTCTCTTCTCCAGGGGCTCTTCCAACCCTAGGATCAAGCCCAGGTCTCCTGCATTGCAGGAGGATTCTTTACCAGCTGAGCCTCAGGGAAGCCCAAGAATACTGGAGTGGGTAGCCTATCCCTTCTCCAGGGAGCTTCCCAACCCAGAAATCGAATCAGGGTCTCCTGCATTGCAGGCGGATTCTTTACCAACTAAGCTATCAGGAAAGCCCATATATACTGTGGGCTCTGATGTTGTCACTAAAGAATGATTAAGTACAGAATTTTAGGGTATTTGCCATTAACTGAAGGATGGATCAGTTCTTTTTAGGTAGTTTTGAGTAAAAGAAACCTTGGTATGATTCTAATCCACCCCAAGATATGTTTTTATACATTTAACTCCATTGTCAGTTACTGAATCTTTGATTAGTTAACCAGACTCACTTGTGCAAAGAACAACTATGCATATTCTGAAATATGCATAAAGAAATTCACATTCTAGGAGCAGAGGCAAGGACACAGATCATTTTTGTAAAATTATGAAATGCAATGTAATATACTGTTCAGCAATCATCTGTTCTTGTAGTGGCTGGAATTTGCCATCTGTAGTGCTTGTGATTACCATGATTATGTATATTGTTAAATCAGATTTAAAGTCATCACAGAGATAAATAAAAATCAAACTTTCTAAATTAGCGGGACAGTAGCTTCCTCTGTTTGGTCTGTGACTCAGTGGTTTATTCTAAGACATCAGCCGTACGTCCTCTAGCTTGCTTGGGGAGGCTACTCTCAGTTGCTGTATAGCCAATAACATCATTTCTATGGATAAGCATTTTCTTAAATGCAAAGAAGTTTGGGGGCACTTATAATAAGCACTTCTTTGGGGGCCTATAGCAAAGAATTTGTAGTACTTCATAACCTAGCACATCAAGGAGCTTATGTAAAAATGGAAGAATTGTGCATTTTGGCTACTGATTTGAAATATTTATAAAGGTAAATGAAAAAGGAGTCCACCTTTCCATCATGGCCTGTGTTAGAGCCTGGTTAATATTGCATGATGAGTAAGCTATAAATAAACAATAAATAGAAATAAAAGTAGTGAATATAAAAATAATTATTGATATAAATAATAAATGAATAAAACATAAGTTTAAGGCTGAGATGGAATGGAACTCGATATGAAATTTAATTGAGCTCGATTTTGAGTTTAAGTCTTTTGGTACCAGTAGTTCAGCAAGGATTTCTGGACTTTTTATTCCTTTTAATTTTAAATGAATGTGCTCATAGCTCCTGGCTCCTCAGGTCAGTCAACCAAAGATAACTATTACAGTAATTCTAAATAGCTGCCTGGGGGAAAGTATTTGGCCTGAGGATGGGTTTAGACCAGGGCGACCTGAGGTTTCCATTTTAAAAGGATCATCCCCTGTTCAAACAGTTTTGATCTGTCTTTTAAGAAGTCTTTGGGGAGCTGCACATTATTCCCTTTTTCTCCAGGAGAAAGCCGCAGGAGGAAATTCTTTTCTTCAGTCTTCGGATTAGCCTGATTCAAAGAAGCCTTCCAGATCATTAACCAGCTGGGCTGTAGGAACCAAAATTTCCCGAAGTTGTCTGGGGGGAAAAGAGTTTTCGTGCTCTTCCTGCGTGGACTCAACTTGTTAATTCTCCCAGCTGTTTAATTCCATGAGGCAGGCTGTAAGAGTTACATTTTAGGTGGGAAACTCAGAGACGAACAGATCCCTTTGNCTGAATCTTTGATTAGTTAACCAGACTCACTTGTGCAAAGAACAACTATGCATATTCTGAAATATGCATAAAGAAATTCACATTCTAGGAGCAGAGGCAAGGACACAGATCATTTTTGTAAAATTATGAAATGCAATGTAATATACTGTTCAGCAATCATCTGTTCTTGTAGTGGCTGGAATTTGCCATCTGTAGTGCTTGTGATTACCATGATTATGTATATTGTTAAATCAGATTTAAAGTCATCACAGAGATAAATAAAAATCAAACTTTCTAAATTAGCGGGACAGTAGCTTCCTCTGTTTGGTCTGTGACTCAGTGGTTTATTCTAAGACATCAGCCGTACGTCCTCTAGCTTGCTTGGGGAGGCTACTCTCAGTTGCTGTATAGCCAATAACATCATTTCTATGGATAAGCATTTTCTTAAATGCAAAGAAGTTTGGGGGCACTTATAATAAGCACTTCTTTGGGGGCCTATAGCAAAGAATTTGTAGTACTTCATAACCTAGCACATCAAGGAGCTTATGTAAAAATGGAAGAATTGTGCATTTTGGCTACTGATTTGAAATATTTATAAAGGTAAATGAAAAAGGAGTCCACCTTTCCATCATGGCCTGTGTTAGAGCCTGGTTAATATTGCATGATGAGTAAGCTATAAATAAACAATAAATAGAAATAAAAGTAGTGAATATAAAAATAATTATTGATATAAATAATAAATGAATAAAACATAAGTTTAAGGCTGAGATGGAATGGAACTCGATATGAAATTTAATTGAGCTCGATTTTGAGTTTAAGTCTTTTGGTACCAGTAGTTCAGCAAGGATTTCTGGACTTTTTTTTCCTTTTAATTTTAAATGAATGTGCTCATAGCTCCTGGCTCCTCAGGTCAGTCAACCAAAGATAACTATTACAGTAATTCTAAATAGCTGCCTGGGGGAAAGTATTTGGCCTGAGGATGGGTTTAGACCAGGGCGACCTGAGGTTTCCATTTTAAAAGGATCATCCCCTGTTCAAACAGTTTTGATCTGTCTTTTAAGAAGTCTTTGGGGAGCTGCACATTATTCCCTTTTTCTCCAGGAGAAAGCCGCAGGAGGAAATTCTTTTCTTCAGTCTTCGGATTAGCCTGATTCAAAGAAGCCTTCCAGATCATTAACCAGCTGGGCTGTAGGAACCAAAATTTCCCGAAGTTGTCTGGGGGGAAAAGAGTTTTCGTGCTCTTCCTGCGTGGACTCAACTTGTTAATTCTCCCAGCTGTTTAATTCCATGAGGCAGGCTGTAAGAGTTACATTTTAGGTGGGAAACTCAGAGACGAACAGATCCCTTTGCCCCAGGTTATAAGTGATGGAGCCAGACTCAAGTTGGTCAGTCAGACTCCAGAGGCTACACAGGAAGGGGCGGTGCCCATGGCAACAGCAGAAGCCGAATCCTGTGGGGATTTCCAAGTTTTCCCGTCAGTGAACCTGAGATCACTCTGTCCCTCCATCTCTCTATCTCCATCCACATTCCTACCCCCTCCCTCTGCTTTCTCCTGTGTTTCCAGGTGCATCCTGCCTCCCGCCTAGTGCTCAGGGCTCTCCTCAATGGGGTCTGGCACACGGAAGACAGTAAATATTTATTTCATGTATGAATGACTGATAGACAAGGAGCTCTGAGTACAGGTACAGAGGTTACACTGCCTGATTCAAATCCCGCCCCAACCACTGTCTTGTCTTGTGTTTTTGGACAAAGTTTACACTTGGGTTCCATTTTTCTTATCCGTGAAATGGGAATAGAGTCCCAAGCCCATGGGAAGGTTGTGAAGACTAATTGATACAACATAGCAATAATGATTAAGATGATAGTGATGCTGCTGATACTAATACTTAAAAAAAGACCTCAGGGAGAGGTCTTTTCTAATCCAAGTTGATATCTCTGCAGTATTTGGACTGTTTATATTTTGTGTGATTATTGATTGATTCATTCAAAGTCCACCATTTTGCTATGTATTTTGTTTCTCCTGTGCTGTTCCCTTTTTTCTTATTTTTCTGATTTAACTTGGCTTAAGACTCTACACATGGACAGCACCAGATGGCCAACACTGAAATNTTTCCTGACAGACTTGGAAAAGGGTGCCGTTGCTTTTTAGGGGAGGAAGGCGAGGCTTCCTTGGTGGCTCAGGCAATAAAGAATCTGCCTGCAATGAGGAAGACACAGGTTTGATCCCTGGGTCAGGAAGATCCCCTGGAGAAGGGAATGGCTTCCCGCTTCAGTATTCTTGACTGGAGAATTCCACGGATAGAGGAGTCTGGCAGGCTACAATCCACGGGGTCGCAAAAAGTCAGATACGACTAAAACCCATGCTTAGTAAGGAGAGGGACTTGGTTAAATGGAACCATTTCTGTAATTTCTCCCTTGGTCAATATTGCAGGACATAGCCTCCATTTCAGCTCTTTGTGCCTGGGAAGCTGTAGGCCAGCGGAANGAGAGGGACTTGGTTAAATGGAACCATTTCTGTAATTTCTCCCTTGGTCAATATTGCAGGACATAGCCTCCATTTCAGCTCTTTGTGCCTGGGAAGCTGTAGGCCAGCGGAACAAGTGACTGTCATCTGCATTGTAACTACATAGAGATACCTGTGTTGCCCCTCAGCCATCACCTGGTCCTGTAGGCTGGGAATAGGTTATGGTTTATAATCAGCAGGTCTAATCTTGAATGGTCAGACTTGAGGATGATACAGTGTTTACAGTGTGTTTTGTTGGAGTGGATAGGATTAAAAAACTAATTTCTTATTGTTAGCAGCAGTCTTTTATTTCTTTGATCACATAAAGCAGCAGTTCCGAACCTCTTTGGCATCAGGGCCCAGTTTCATGGAAGATAATTTTTCCATGGCCTAGGGTGGGGTGAGATGGGGTGGTTTCAGGATGATTCAACTGTATTGTACACTTTATTTCTATTATTATTACATCAACTCCACCTTGGATCTTTAGGCATTAGATTCTGGAGATTGGGGACCCCTGATACTTTCACATTAGATCAGTTACCTACATTTTATTTATTTTGCAATAAGTCTAAGCAGCCTTTCTTCTTCCGAGGAAACTGGAATTCTAATGGGATAGAGCTGACTTCAATTATGTATAAGGACCTTGACAAGCAGAGAGTGTTGATCTTTGGCTTTTTTTGATGCCTATCTTACCATTAAATTTGTTAGGGTTAGTTTGTTTTTAATTTGTCCACTTTTGACTTTATATATCATACGGGCAACTTTGGAATTTGGGCTAATTTAGATGTGGCCATTATCTTTTACTAAATTGTTAACATTTTATTTTCTGCTTTATGTTTTTTAAGTTTTAAGAACCAGTTTACAAACCCAAAGTCACTAAGGCTGTCTCTGAACTTTGTCTAGAAGGTTTGTATTTTTAGCTCTCATATTTGGTTAGTTATCTATTTTGAGTGTTTAATTATATATTTTGAAGATAAGAATTGAAGCTCAATTGTTGCAAGGTTGCTTTTCAAAAAGATTATCTTTTCTCCGTTAAGTTTCCTTAGCAACGTTGTTGAAAATCAATTGGCTACATATATGTGGATCTATTAGTCAATTTTATGTTTTGTTCAGTGGATGCATATGTCCATGTTTTTATCAAACCATATAGACTTTATTACTCTAGCTTTTTCCCCAATAAAAACATTTAATGTCCTCGTTGAATCATTAGAATATTTATTCTAGGCAGCATCATAACAAAGAATGTGTTATTCCTGCAGGGAAATCTGCATCTATGAGAACCAAACTATGCTAATGTAAGCATTTTAAAATTGATCATCATCTGTTTAGTTAGACAAGTAGGGAGTAGCAACTCATAGAGAAATGGATATTCTATGGAGTCCTTGAAGTAGCTAATAATAGAAATAACTATGATTTATTATTGTTTATTAAAGGCTAAGTGGTCTACTAGGTATTCTATTTACTATCTATATTAATTATTAAGAAGTTCCTCTTAGGTTAAAATTCACCTAGTTAAAAAATAGAGCTTATATAAGAATTATCCCAATTTTTACCTTTCCCCTCAAATAAAGCTTAAGTAGAGCAAATGCCTTGTTGAAAGTCACACAGGCAAAAATGGTAGGAAATAGAATAGGGATTTAAACGCAAAGGTGTCTGAACTCAGTGTCTATACTATTAACCTTATGCTAGGAACTCTTAAACAGTGTGCAGTATTCTCTGGAAATCTCTGGAACTGAAATCTGTGTTTGACTATTGTAAATACATTGTCTGATTTTCAGCTGTCAATTTAAAAAATGTTTTTTAGTTTTTTATTTTATTTTGGAGTATAGTTGATTAACAATATTGTGTTAATTTCAGGTGTACAGCAAAGTGATTCAATCATACACATATGCTCTTTGTCAAATTCCTTTTTTACTTAGGTTATTACAGAATATTGAGCAAATTTCCTTGTGCTATGCAGTAGGTCCTTGTTGATTATCCATTTTAAATATAGTAGTGTATATTTTGTCAATCCAAGACTCTCAGTTTATTCCTTCCCCTCCTTCCTCTTCAGTAACCATATGTTAGTTTCTTATGTCTTTGAGTCTATTTCTTAGAAAACATTTTATATTACAAAAAATTGATTGTGGAAAGAAATAGAAAATATAAATAAAAGAAAATATTTATTATGCTGGTATTAAAGTCATTAATAATCCTACATCAATAGAGATAATCACTGTTAATATCTGGGTGTATATAACTGCATACCTCTTTATCTATCTACCTGTATATAATTATAAAACATGTAGGCACAGTGTGAGCTATATCTAAGATGTTTGCAGTACAGCTGCTCATAATAGCAAATACCTGCAAACAGTCTGAATATTCATCAAAATAAATTGTAGTCTATATATACAATGGAATAGTATATAGCTGTCAAAAAGGAAGGGAGTGAAGCTGACCACACACATAGATGAATCTCAGCAACATAGTTTGGAGTAAAAAAATAAATCTCCAAATATTAGATACAGCATGATGTCCTTTAAATCATTAAGACAAAACCAACAAAGCCACCACATTTTGTACCTAAGCTCTAGAAATACAGATAGGTGTGTTAGAAGTTGGAGGGTTTCGTGTACAAGTGGCAACGGGAGTGGAGGAGTTGCCCACTGTCCAAATTTGGGGAAGAAACCCCGAGTATTAACACTCTACAAGCCAGTTTCTTTCTTTCTTTTTATTTCTCAATTCTGATCTGTTTTCAAGCCATCGGTATCTCAGTCTTTGCACTGCTGATGTCTTAATAAGAGAATTCTTTTTGGTAGAGAGCTGTCCTGGGCATTATAGGATGTTTAGCAGCAGCCCTGGCCCACTCCCACAGTTGTGATAATCAACACATTCTCTAGACATTGCAAAATGCCCCCTGCTTGGGCAGAACTGTCCCTGGTTGAGAATCACTGCGTTAGGAGAATGCACATCTATTGTTAAGGGCTCAATGTTACTGATTGACCTGGGGTTCGACCCCTGGGTCGAGAAGATCCCCTGGAGAAGTAAATGGCAACCCACTCCAGTATTCTTGCCTGGAGAATCCTATGGACGGAGGAGCCTGGTGGGCTACAGTCCACGGGGTCGCAAAGAGTCGGACACGACTGAGCAAGCGACTTAACATTAATGTTACTGATAAAGTAGATCTTGCGATAAGAATTCTCTGTTTTTAAAACGTAGGTCATCATCACTTAGGACTATCCATCCTATAAACACTACAAAATTTAGCTCCCTGTTTGGTTGATTTTGGTGTTAGGAGAGCCTGCTGAAATAACACAGCACCGCTCACTAAAATGACTGGGTACAGAGATGGATTTTGCTGTTTTATTAAAAAGCCCTTTGTAAAACCCACTGACATATTTTTGTTGGCTCCTAGGGAGCTCTGTTCTGCAACATCATTGATTCTCTAGGCTGGATGGTAGGGGACTCGTCCTGCTGGGTGACCTCTGGGAAGCCACTGGGCTCCATCAATTCCATGTGAGAGGAAAAAAGAGCAGTCATAACAATTAAACGGGCTAGCCTAGAAGGCCTTCTGAAGAAAGGTCTATGTGAGGACAAACTTGTAATATTTATTGTGATTATCAGCCCCTCAGGGGCCTTTTGAAGAATTCTGTCTGATTTATCAGGCAGCTGCCCCACAGATACGCGTGGAGGGAGAGGGGCAGGATTGGGGGGTGGGTGGGGAGCAGTGAGGCGGCCGATGCATTGACGGCAGTGCTCCAAGGGCGACCTCATATTCACCCCAGATGTTCAGATCGTTTCTAAGTATCATCACCATCTTGGTGTGATGCCATTTTCTGTTCTTGCTAAACTTTGGGAAGCAAGGAAGGCTTCCGAATTTTAATGCTCACTTTAGCCTGTGAAGGACATGGTAATGTTCCAAAGTAGCCTGACCTTTTCATTGTTCATTGCCAATTGGTTGACTGGCCATCCCTATTCCCCATTCCAACTGCTTCAGCAACCTTCTCATCTCTTTCCCTCCTTAGCACCAGGTACAAAATTCTACAGAGGCCCTGACCTTTTCCTGTATATTTTCTTACCAAGATTTTGTTTATCTTATGCCAGCCCATTTTTTCAAGGTGAAAACTAAACGAGGGAATTAAAGCTTAGCAGAAAAATCAAAATCAGCAAATGTTTGTATCGAGACTTACTCTTTCATCAATCAAAAAGGAGCTATGTGATAGGCGAGCTTGTGAAAGAAGTGGGGCATTGTCCTTAACAGCTCAAATAAGGTAGATTGTTTTGCTCCTTAAATTAATTTGTTTTGGAGTATACTCTTGCCTGGAAAATCCCTGGTAGGCGGCAGTCCATGGGATCGCTAAGAGTCAGACATGACTGAGCGACTTCCCTTTCACTTTCCACTTTCATGCATTGGAGAAGGAAATGGTAGCCCACTCCAGTGTTCTTGCCTAGAGAATCCCATGGACAGAGGAGCCTGGTGGGCTGCTGTCCATAGGGTCTCAGAGTTGGACACATCTGAAGCGACTTAGCATGCATGCATGCATTGGAGAGGGAAATGGCAACCCACTCCAGTGTTCTTGCCTGGAGAATCCCAGGGACGGGGGAGCCTGGTGGGCTGCCGTCTATGGGGTCGCACAGAGTCGGACACGACTGAAGCGACTCAGCAGCAGCAGCCTACTTGCTTTACAATATTGTGTTAGTTTCTGTTGTATAGCTAAATGAATCAGCCACACACATATATAACATATATACAGATACAATCCCTCCCTTTTGGACGTCCTTCCCATTCAGGTCACCATAGTGCATTAAGCAGAGTTTCTTATGCTACGCAGTATATTCTCTTTAGTTACTTATTTTATGTTGTTCAGTGGCCCAGTCATGTCTGACTCTTTCTGACGCCATAGACTGCAGCGTACCAGGCCTCCCTGTCCCTCACCGTCTCCCGAAGTTTGCCCAAGGTCATATCCTTTGCTTCAGTGATACCATCCAGCCCATTTTATACACACCTATTTTATACATAGTATCAATAGTGTATAAATGTCAATCTCAATCTCCCAATTCCTCTCACCACCACCCCCTTTCTCCTTGGCATCTGTATGTTCTCAACATCTGTGTCTCTATTTTGTTTTGCAAATCAGACCATCTACACCATCTTTTTCCTAGGGGTAATGAAAATGACTTTGAGGAAGTATACTCAGATTCCAGTTAATTCTAAACCAGAAGGGGATATGTATAATAAAAATTTCCCTTTCACAGTAACTCTGGCTATCTCCTTAATTAAGGAAATCTTTAAGGCTCTAATTACCCCAATACTATTCTAAGTGGCTGTATTTCCAGGATATCCTGGCTACAAATTGCTGCCACTGGTGTCATTCTTGCCCATCATGTGCGAAGTCGCTTCGGTGGGGTCCAACTCTTTGCAACCCCAGGGATGGTAGCCCACAAGTCAGGGGATCCTCCGGGCAAGAATATTGACTTGTGTTGCCATTCCCTTCTCCAAGGGATCCTCCTAACCCAGGGATCAAACCCACATCTCTTTATGTCTCCTGCATTGGCAGGTGGGTTCTTTACCACTAGAGCCACCTGGGAAGCCCGTTAGGGTAGGAATATTTACCCTAGAGGCCATTGCTGGAATTCATATCTGTCACCTGGAAAGCAGAGAGGAATTGAGGAAAGAAGAGGTACGACCCTCTTCCATGAACATGCTTTCAAAAAAACAGCATTAAAAGGTTGACAAAATTAATTATTTTGATGTTGAAAGCAGAGAACAAGCTCTGGACTGTGAGATAGAGGAAAGACAAACTTTAAATAAATCTTTGTTTTCTGATATTGACTCTAAGAATATTATATTGAATCCATTGTCTATTGCTGGCTTAATCTATTCTCAAAATGTCCATAGTTCTCTGATATAGAATAAGACGTATCCGTGAAAGGAGGCTGGGGTGTTGAATCCATCACTGAAGTAGTGACAACCCTGTCAGCTTTAACTAGACAGAGGAAGCAATCGTTTAGTATGATCTTCACCACTTACAGATAAAGTAATCACTAAACACATGTTAGATGACAAAAGGATGTCTCTTCAATGACAGTTTCCTGAAAATGAAGAGCTGAGTCTCACCAGGCAATAGAAAGCACACAAACTAACACAAATCCAGGCTTTTACTCCCACTATTAAACCGTCCTTCCTGACACTTAAGTACTAGGCTTATCTCTCAAGGGATTAACTAAGAAATTATTGCATGCTGGTTGCACTCTGCTCAGATTTTTTTTTTAAAGCTGTCCTATACACCATTATCAAAGACTGTGTTGAAGTGCATAGAGGTCTACTGGGTACTTTATAAGCAATTAGTACCACCAAATAAAGGAATTATAATAAAGAAGTTAATTTGGAGAGACACTGAAAAAAAGCCCAGAATTAGTCCATTTTCTTTCTGCATTTTAGGTGGAATAAAGACTGCTTTAGACTGTGAGTTCCAAGAAGGCAGGGACTATGTCNATACACCATTATCAAAGACTGTGTTGAAGTGCATAGAGGTCTACTGGGTACTTTATAAGCAATTAGTACCACCAAATAAAGAAATTATAATAAAGAAGTTAATTTGGAGAGACACTGAAAAAAAGCCCAGAATTAGTCCATTTTCTTTCTGCATTTTACGTGGAATAAAGACTGCTTTAGACTGTGAGTTCCAAGAAGGCAGGGACTATGTCTATCTTTTT
Source organism: Raphicerus campestris (assembly GCA_006410735.1). Classification (NCBI taxonomy): domain Eukaryota; kingdom Metazoa; phylum Chordata; class Mammalia; order Artiodactyla; family Bovidae; genus Raphicerus; species Raphicerus campestris. Next base: position 104,070 of record SJYW01035773.1, on the reverse strand, counting down.
TGTGCTATATTCTCAACTCCCAGGTATAAACATTTAAATTTGTAGGATCACTGAATCAGTGCTTGCATTTGCATTATATAAGTTTCCACGTGCGATTTCATTGAAAAAGAGAATGATGGCCAAGTTGTGAATTCCTCCACGGCATTATGATTTGTAACATTATTGAGTATTTACTAGGCTCAAGACACTTTTAAAGGTGCTTGACAGGTATAAACACATTTAATCCTCTAACAATCCTATGTAGCAGGCAAGATTTTAGTCACAATTTTCATATGAGGAAACTAAAGCTTAGAGAGGAAAAGTAACTTGCAGCTGGAACCAAAATTTGAACTTAGGTCTATAGAGTTTAAATAATCCACTATACTGTTTGCGTGCCATTTATTGTTTACTAAGATTAGTTCTAGACTTGGGGATTCCACTACTTTAGTGAGGTGCAAAGTGTGAAGTGTTAGCTGCTCAGTTGTGTCCGACTCTTCGCAACCCCATAGACTTTAGCCTTTCAGGCTCTTCTGTCTACGGGATTTTCCAGGCAAGAATTCTGGAGTGGGTTGCCTTTCCCTTATCCAGGGGATCTTTCTGACCCAGTACTTGAACCTGGGTCTCTTGCATTGTAAGAGGATTCTTGATCATCTAAGTCACCAGGGAAGCCCAAACCTTTCTTGAAATTCCATCACTTCATTTCCCCTTCTTTTCCCTTTCTTCCTCCTTGCTTCCAACTCCTTCCCCTTTTTTCTCCCCTTCTTGCCCTTCTCTGCTCCAATTGGATAGTTCATTTTAAGAACTAGGCTCCAGATTGTCAAAGACAGTGAGGGAAGAAATCATTCATTCCCTTCCTAGTTTCCCTTTTCTTAACTCTTTTTTCATGTTGCTGCTTGTGATAATGGAGGATGTACCATAAATATTTATTTTTCTTAAATAAAATTAAGAGAGCAATTTAACTTCAAATGTCTAGATTTTTATTTTTTATTCTGAGCTTAAAATTCTAACTCCATCCCTCACTGTCTCTCCCTGCTTCTTTTTGCCTGTTTATTCAACTGTGAAATGCAGTATTTCTGATGGTTGTGATGATGAAATGACATGATATATATACAGTGCCGCCATAATGCTTTGTTCAAATTATAAAAATTCAGTAAAAATTTAACTTTTCCCTTTTCCTGGCTGTGTGCCTTCTTGTAAAGTGATGACTAAGCTGTGATATCAGAGATTAGAGCATGAGAAGAATATAAGGATGAAACAAACTTAGGTATAGTTTCACCCGGACAAACCTTAGGTATTTAATGCCGTCATGGTGCTTTCTCTTAAGAGTCTAAATCCACTTTTTACTCAGGAAGAAGGGTCTCTCTTGGCTATGTTCCATATGATGGCCCATTTTAATTCCTCAGCAGGAGTCACTAAGTGAACCAATGGCAAATCTTTGAATTCTTTGTGTGGATTTTGAAACTTGCCTATTTTGAGTTATTGTTTGAGCCGCCTGATCCAGAGTTCCAACGGGTCTCCTGGAGCTGTGCCAATCTTTGGCTTTAACACTCCGAAAAGGAGCCGTACAGCCGCTGGTGCAGTGGAACAGTCATCTAGCTCTTCCTCTTGGCCCCTGTGGCTGGCACTGTCGTGCTTGAAAAATAGAAAAGCCGAATGAGGAAGACATTTCCCCACAGTTACAGCAACTTCACCCTAAAGAAAGAAACGGCAACCCCCTGTGGTATTCTTGCCTGGGAAATCCATGGACAGAGGCGCCTGGCAGGCTTCAATCCATGGGGTCACAGAAGAATCGGACATGACTCAGCAGCTGAGCATGCCTGCACGCATAGCAACTTTGGTTTTGAGTTTCGAAGAGTTATAAATGAGACATCGCTGTAGGAGCAAATTCAAGTTTGGGGGGGCCCGGAACTTAAACAGTTTGTGAGTGTGCATGCTCAGGTGTGTCTGACTCTTTGCTACCCCATAGACTGTAGCCCTGCAGACTCCTCCATCCGTGGGATTTTCCAGGCAAGAATATTGGCATAGGTTGCTATTTCCTTCTCCAGGGGATCTTCCTGACCCAGAGATTGAACCTGTGGCTCTTGCGTCTCCTGCATTGGAAGGTGGATTTTTTACCAGCTGAGCCATTGGGGAAGCCCTATAAAATCCAGGTAGTATCATTTAAGAGAAAATATCAAACTATCCTTTGAATATATAGCTAAAGCCTCTGACAAGGCTTTGGAAAGAGCCCACGCAATCTGAGAGAGTCTGCATATAAACTTCATGAGCTTTGCATTGAATTCATCCATGGTCATATGATTAAATCAATTAAAGTCTTTTTCATCATCAGCTCATCGAGGCCCATTTTATTGGGAGGTCATAATGATTTGTATGAAAATTTTGTTTTCATTTTACTTTCTTTTTAACCTGTCTGAAGATAGTTTTTTCCTGTTTTGGAATTACCAGAAGCTTCCAAAAATCATTATAAAAGCTTCCACACATACTATAAAAGGACCCTTGGCAAACAGATTATAGTTGTTGATTTGTAATGCTAGCTAATGTATTTAAGCATATACTATGCACTAGACTCTGTGATTAAAAACTTTACACATAGTTTTCTGTTTAATTCTCACATTATCTCTATGACATATCTGCTCTATATTTTTCTCACTCGATAAAGTTGCTCATTCTCATACCCAGTGGATGGAAGAAAGGCCCATGTGATTAGATTAGAATCCAGTTGTTAACTACTTTGCTATAATTTTAGGATTGAATGTGTAGTGGGTGGGAGATACTAGTTCTGTGTGCAGTGGAAACAGTTGTTCTTCAGTCACTAAGTCTGACTCTTTGCAACCCCATTAACTGCAGCATGTCAGGCTTCTCTGTCCTTCACTATCTCCCAGAGTTTGCTCAGTCATGTCCATTGAGTCTATGATGCCATCCAATCATCTTATCCTCTGTCATCTCCTCTCCTCCTGCCTTCAATCTTTCCCAGCATTAGAGTCTTTTCTAATGAATCAGCTCTTTGCATAAGTGGAGCTTCAGCTTCAGCATCAGTTCTTCCAGTGAATATTCAGGGTTGATTTCCTTTTGGATTGACTGTTTTGATCTTCTTTCTGTCCAGGGACTCTTAGAGTCTTCTCAAAACCATCAGTTCTTCAGCCCTCAGTCTTCTTTATGGTCCAACTCTCACATCTGTACCTGACAACTGGAAAAATCATAGCTTTGACTGTTCAGACCTTTGTTGGCAAAGTGATGTCTATGCTTTTTAATACAGTGTCTGGGTTTGTCATAGCTTTCCTTCCAAGGAGCAAGCATCTTTTAATTTCATGGCTGCAGTCACCATGGAAACAGTACACTTTAAAAAAGTAGGCAGTCTGGGATCCAGTTCTCCCCCACCTCATTCTCCTTCCTCCCCACTTCCTTAACTAAGTAACTGTGCATACATTAACAATTGAACCTACTTCTCCTATACCCTAGATTCCCCAGTTGTAAAACGGGCGAACAGTACTCTGCTTGAAAACTGCTGGCTAAGTCATCTATTCCTTGAGGTTTAAGTTCTATAATTACTCAACCACCGTTCAAGTTCCTAAACACCTGTCTCAGTATTTGCCTGATTTCAGATCTTAAATAAATAACTGACATCCAAATATTGTCCCAGAGTTTAGGATGGAGCCAGCCATCAAACAGAAGTCTCCAGTAGAATAAGCGAGTGCTGAGACTTTGAAAAACAAAGATCAGTCTGAAGAAGTTCAAAGGAAGGAAGAAAAAGGTATGTTCCTAGTTAAATGCACCCATGTTGAACTGAAGACATAGAAAAGTTCTTTTTATTTTATTTTATGTTGGACTGACTTTTAAGAAAACAATCTTGGAAGTGTTTATTTTATAACTCTAACAGCGTCCAAGAAAATGTGGACGGCCAAACTCTGAAAAAGCACAGTTGTGAATAGAACTCATTTTCAGTAAGGAGAAAGTTCTTTCCTGTCCCCAAACCTCCATGGTCATAGTGAAACTGTCCCCCCGCGAGAGGAGGACGAAATACACTGTCAGCTGGATGAGGCCTCCTGGGCTAAGAAGTCTTCCTCTGATGCCTCTTCTTGGGTCGGACCACTTGAAAGCACGCTCTCCATTGTAAGATGGGAGAGGAAGCCATATTCCTTATACTTTGGCAGGTATTTCAGCCCAGATTATGATTTGGTGATTCGGGGAGTAAGATATTGTTTTAGACCAGAGTGGACTACGGTTTGTGTTTTGCAGTGATGACAATGTATCAGGACGGTATTTCTCTTTTCTTTGTGAGTTCTTTAGTATTTAAGCAGTTTCAACAAAACAGGTATTTTGTAGATCTGAGCATCTACAAAGCAAATTTGTTCAAGATAACTTTAGATGGTATAATGGCCTCTAGAGTGTGTATGTGTGCACTGCTGATATCCAAAAAGCAGAGAATAGAACTGGAGATGAGTGAAATGATAACATCATTAGTTCTTAATATGTATATGTACATTGTACTTTTGTTAACCCTTTTAAATACTTTTTCGAAGTACTGAAATCCTATTGCTGTTAATCTGTGTTTAAATTATTGATGAAATCTACTTGTGGATATTAAAACATATTTATCATATTAATAGTATAGATTGGGATTTTTTTTTTTTAACAAATTTTTACCCAGCTTGTGAAAAATGTGACAATACTTTTATGGAAAAGAACACCAGAGTACTAAACTCTAAAGACAGGGTTCTAGTCTAAGTTCTGTTGCTGCTGACTCACATAACTATGAGCAAGTCCTTCAGTATCTCTGAATTTCAGTTCCTCTGTCAGCAAATTGGAATAATCATCATCATAATAATAATATTTGCCTTTCCATAGACTGAAGCAGTGACCAAATGAGTTAATAAATTTATGGAATTTAAGTGCTATGAAAATGCAAATTGCATTTTTGCTTCAGATATTGCTTCCAATTCTAGCTCCAAAACCAAGAACATACAGAGAATACAGTTAGGCAGGAAGGAATGTGACAACATTTAACTTCATGGCAAGAAGAGCTTATTTCTCTGGTTTTCTGGCTAGACTACACACAGGCATATGGTTGTGATATCTGTACTATAGATCAGAAGAGTTGCTTAGAGATACAGAGAGAGTTTATAAGCAAATATATGATTTAACTGTAAAATATTAGACCAATTCTTCAAGTGCAGATGGCTAACAGAAGGGGTCTAATGTAATACATGGTCTTCCCAGTTGGTGCTAGCGTTAAAGAACCCATGTGCCAATGCAGGAGACATAAGAGACACGAGTTTGATCCCTGGGTCAGGAAGATCCCCTAAAGGAGGGCATGGGAACCCACTCCAGTATTCTTGCCTGGACGTTCTCATAAACAGAGGAGGCTGGCAGATTACAGTCCATAGGGTCACAAAGACATGACTGCAGTGACTTAGCACACATGCAGTGCAGTACCTAGAGGCTTTCAACCGGGTTGTGCACCAAAATATGTGGAGTTTTCTAAAACCACAGGCTTGTATGTTTCTCCCCTAGAGATTATTGATCCAGAGGTCTTCAAGTCCTGGGCATTTATAGAGTTGAGAACCAATGCCATGTCTACACTGACAGATTAGAGTCATTGGCATGGAACATGTGAGGTGCCTGTTTCTGTTGGTTTGGGTTGGAACTTGCCAATGATGTCAGTCACATTGTGTCACTTGTCATTAACACCCAGGTCCTCACTCTTATGTTCTCTTCATCTTGCAGACCTTCCGGGTAATCTTTTTTTTTTTTTTTTTTTTCGCTCATCTCCTGAGCTTTCAGGTTCTGCTGTAACCATACAATCTTCTGGACATTCCTTCAGACCCACCCACGTTTGACTGAAGTCATCACAAATTTCATCTATCAGAAATGCTTTCTTTATAGGTAATCTCTCTTAAAACCACTCTGAATCTCAGTCTCCCATGACACATTTCCAGACTGAGGAGATGAGAAGTAAGGGTGCCTGCCTACCCTACCCTACCTCCCTGGATTTTATGAATAGAGGGTAGCATGATGAAAGCAGTATTTTAGATAGACAAAGCTGGCAGTAGAGAACAGAATGGATGTGAAGGAAGAAAGCACGGGGGCTAGGACGTCACTGGAATTTTATTGCTTTGATCCAGAGAGGTGGTGGGAAAATGATGCCATTTCCTGTATGTATGTATGTATGTGCGTGCTCATTCATGTCTGACTTGTGACACCCATGGACTGTAGCCCGCCAGGCTCCTCTATCCATGGAATTTCCCAGGCAAGAATACTGGAGTGGGTTAACATTTCCTTCTCCAGGGGATCTTCCGGACCCAGGGATCGAACCTACATCTCTTGCATCTCTTGCATTGGCAGATGCAATATGGTTGTGATATCTGTACTATAGATCAGAAATAGGGATGAAAGTGGGAGGGAAGAACAGGAGAGATGGAACCGTCTGAGAAGAACCACCAGTTTCATCTTAAACACTCAGGGAATTTAGTGGCCGTAGTCCTTTTTGTTAAACAGTGACCCACAAGTGCGTTTTCACTGGCACACAGGACAGCAGCAATGGCCTGCATCAGCTGAGAGCAGCGCTGAGATCTCGATGCTTATTCTCTCTGGGGTGTGTTCTCGGGTGCCTCACTTACCACGTCTCTCAGTCTCTTCCTCTGAGAATCATGAGATCCGCTGGGTCTACCCTACTTGAGAATAGCGTGTCACATACACACTGCCTTTCTGGTTTTCTCATGTGATAAAGAATTTTAATTAATCCAGTCTGAGGAAGAAAGGACATCTTCAAAGGTAGCCCAAGGCATGGATATCACGAGTGTGGCCGCTCATTGCCACTCCCCGAGTTACGCATTTTGCCCCTTGATTTTAAAGACCTCGTCCTGCGCTGGGTTTGTTAATAAGTGACATCCGGGGAATTGCACTGGCACCGAGATGGGTCTATTCAGACAGGGCTTCCCAGAGTGAGGCAGCATGCCGGTCTCAACAGAGAACTCTGTTTATCACTTTGGAGATGCAATAAAAATAACAAATGCCCAGAGTAAACCTAATTCACTATGCTACTTAGTATTTGAAATACATAAATATGTCAAGCAAAAGACCTCTAATAGACCCTTTTATCCTGGTAATAGTGTACATATAATTTTCCTCTCATTAGTACAAAAACTACCTAGGGAACTCTCGGCCCATCCTTCATCCATTTAATCTGCATTAGCTTACTTTTACCTTGTGTTTAATCTGCTTTCCCTCAAGGTATTTTGAATAAATCAATAGGAATACATGATTGTTTAATGATTTTTAGAAGAGCTCCCTTCGACCACAGCTGCATGCTTTAGAATGACTAATTCCACTTTTTACAATTGATTCTTCCCTGTGTGGACCATCCATTTCTGCCAGGCCTTTGTGAGAGAATTCTACAGCAGACTGCTGCCTACTCTCGGGGCTCCTGGCAGCCGGATGGTGTGCTAGCTGGCAGCATCCCCTCCCCTCATCACCATCTGATTAAGCAGCACATCAAGGCTTCCTCTCAGCCCCCCTGCTCAGCTGCTCCTTGGAGGTAATTTTCTGGGAGCACAGAAGTGTCCAATTTCAAAATCTCTTTCTTCCATTTCTCTTTTCACTGTTCATGCCTGGGAACTGGTTGTTGTTATTCAGTTGCTAACTCATGTCTGAGTCTTTGCGACCCCATGGACTGAAGCATGCCAGGCTTCCTGGTCCTTCACTATCTTCTGGAGTTTGCTCAAATTCATGTCTGTTGAGTCACTGATGCTATCTAAACATCTCATCCTCTGCCACCCTCTTCTCCTTTTGCCTTTAATTTTTCCCAGCGTCAGGGCCTTTTCCAATGAGTCATCTCTTTACATCAGGTGGTCAAAGTATTGGAGGTTCAGCTTCAACATCAGTCATTCCGATGAATATTCAGGGTTGATTTCCTTTAGGATTGACTAGTTTGATCTCCTTGCTGTCCAAGGGACTCTCAAGAGTTTTCTCCAACAGCACAGTTCAAAAGCATCAATTCTTTGGTGCTTAGCTTCTTTATGGTCCAGATCTCACATCCGTACATGATTACTGGAAAAGCTATAGCTTTGACTGGGCTCCCCTTCAAATACACTCAGAATTTCCTGAATATTCTCATAGAACAATGGGTACAGAGATGGGTAGCAGCAGTTCACTTTGCTAGAAACTCATAATAACTGTCTAGGTTTATCTGATGTTTGTGTGTATGTGTGTGTGTGTGTGTGTGTGTGTGTGATCTTGGGATTCTTGTTCTATTTGGTTACTTTTGAGAATTCTGAATTGGGACTGAGAGATACTGGTCTCATCCTGGGTCTGTTGCTTGATTGCTCTGAGTAAGGAGCTTTATAGATGGGCTTAGAGAAGCTGAGAAAAATGGGCAGCAAGGAAGGATGAAGCAGAGAGGGGCAGACACAGGAGACTGTGATATCTTCAGAAAGGCAAGAGCTGAGAGAGAGTGACTGCTGACTTCCTGCCAGCTTTTAAGTCCTGGTTCTGCTCCCCTGAGACCTGGGGTTCTCTGACTCTGTTTTCTTAAATAAATAAATCTCCCTTTTTATCTTAAGCACTTTTGACGTTTCTTTTACAAGTCAAGGAATTTTGACTGCAAGAGAATAATGCTTATTGGACTCTGATGATACAGACTTAATAAAAGTGATCACATTAGCTTCGATAGAGACAGAATGATAATATTAGAAACTTAAAGTTCACAGAAAAATAGATAAATATCTTTATTCACAGTTTCCTGAAGCAATGCCCACTACTAGAGAATGAAAATAAAATAGTTGATTCTCTAATTCTTGTTGTGCAATGAGATGTAATGTATATTATAATTATTAGAAAAATGTGATGTGTATTTTATTAGGTAACACTGCATTTTGCATGGCACAGCCCCACCACTTCGTGGNTGTGTGTGTGTGTGTGTGTGTGTGATCTTGGGATTCTTGTTCTATTTGGTTACTTTTGAGAATTCTGAATTGGGACTGAGAGATACTGGTCTCATCCTGGGTCTGTTGCTTGATTGCTCTGAGTAAGGAGCTTTATAGATGGGCTTAGAGAAGCTGAGAAAAATGGGCAGCAAGGAAGGATGAAGCAGAGAGGGGCAGACACAGGAGACTGTGATATCTTCAGAAAGGCAAGAGCTGAGAGAGAGTGACTGCTGACTTCCTGCCAGCTTTTAAGTCCTGGTTCTGCTCCCCTGAGACCTGGGGTTCTCTGACTCTGTTTTCTTAAATAAATAAATCTCCCTTTTTATCTTAAGCACTTTTGACGTTTCTTTTACAAGTCAAGGAATTTTGACTGCAAGAGAATAACGCTTATTGGACTCTGATGATACAGACTTAATAAAAGTGATCACATTAGCTTCGATAGAGACAGAACGATAATATTAGAAACTTAAAGTTCACAGAAAAATAGATAAATATCTTTATTCACAGTTTCCTGAAGCAATGCCCACTACTAGAGAATGAAAATAAAATAGTTGATTCTCTAATTCTTGTTGTGCAATGAGATGTAATGTATATTATAATTATTAGAAAAATGTGATGTGTATTTTATTAGGTAACACTGCATTTTGCATGGCACAGCCCCATCACTTCGTGGCAAATTGGGAAACAATGAAAACAGTGACAGACTTTATTTTCTTGGGCTCCAAAATCACTGCAGTTGGTGACTGCGGCCATGAAATTAAAAGACACTTGTTCCTTGGAAGAAAACTTATGACCAACCTAGACAGAGTATTAAAAAGCAGAGACATCACTTTGCCGACAAAGATTTGTATAGTCAAAACTATGGTTTTTAGAGTAGTCATGTACGGATGTGAGAGCTGGACAAGGAAAATAGGCTGAGCACCAAAGAACTGATGCTTTTGAACTGTGGTGTTGGAGAAGACTCTTGAGAGTACCTTGGACAGCAAGGAAATCAAACCAGTCAATCCTAATGGAAATCAACCCTGAATATTCATTAGAAGAACTGTTGCTAAAGCTGAACCTCCATTACTTTTGCCACCTGATGTGAAGAGCCAACTCATTCGAAAGGACCCTGATGNTGGATATGAGAGTTGGACTGTGAAGAAGGCTGAGCTCTGAAGAATTGATGCTTTTGAACTGTGGTGTGGGAGAAGACTCGAGAGTCCCTTGGACTGCAAAGAGATCCAACAAGTCCATTCTGAAGGAGATCAGCCCTGGGATTTCTTTGGAAGGAATGATGCTAAAGCAGAAACTTCAGTGCTTTGGCCACCTGATGCGAAGAGCTGACTCATTGGAAAAGACTTTGATGCTGGCAGGGGGCAGGAGGAGAAGGGGATGACCGAGGATAAGATGGCTGGATGGCATCACAGACTCGATGTACATGAGTCTGAGTGAACTCCAAGAGATGGTGATGAACAGGGAGGCCTGGCGTGCTGCGATTCATGGAGTCGCAAAGAGTTGGACACGACTGAGTGACTGAACTGAACTGAACTGAACTTAGTAAATAGGGCTTCCCTGGTGGCTCAGATGGTAAAAAATGTGCCTGCAGTGCAGCAGATTGGGTTCAGTCCCTGGGTTGGGAAGATCTTCTGGAGAAGGGAATAACTACTCGAGTATTCTTGCCTGGAGAATTCCACAGACAGAGGAGCCTAAATATTCATCTTCTTTCCCCAAGACTTGGTTCTCAGAGTCACCCATCTGTCCATCCATGGGATTTTCCAGGCAAGAATACTGGAGTGGGTTGCCATTTCCTTCTCCAGGAGATCATCTCGAACCAGGACTCGAACCTGGGTCTCCTGCATTGCAGGCAGATTCTTTACAGACTGAGCTATGAGAGAAACCTTGGGGTTGTATTAAACTCTACCCTTTTCTTGAACCAAACTTGGTCATTTGTGCCTTCAAATTTATGGTTTCCACACTTTCTCCTTTCGGAGAAGGCAAGGGCAACCCACTCCAGAACGCTTGCCTGGAGAATCCCGTGGATGGAGGAGACTGGAAGGCTATAGTCCATGGG
>SJYW01035773.1:59454-80672 GCA_006410735.1 Raphicerus campestris | reverse complement strand
TGCTTTTGAACTGTGGTGTTGGAGAAGACTCTTGAGAGCCCCTTGGACTGCAAGGAGATCCAACCAGTCTATTCTAAAGGAGACCAGTCCTGAGCGTTCTTTGGAAGGAATGATGCTAAAGCTGAAACTCCAGTACTTTGGTCACCTAATGCAAAGTGTTGACTCACTGGAAAAGACTCCGATGCTGGGAGGGTTTGGGAACAGGAAGAGAAGGGGACAACAGAGGATGAGATGGTTGGATGGCATCACCGACTCGATGGATGTGAGTTTGAGTGAGTTCCAGAAGTTGGTGATGGACAGGGAGGCCTGGCATGCTACAATTCATGGGGTCACAAAGAATCAGACATGACTGAGCGACTGAACTGATAAGCATATGTAAACACTCACAAAATAACTGTAATATTTGTACAGTTAAGCCTTCAACAATTTCTAGACAATGAACAACATGGCTTGTCAAATTTCTTCATCCTGCTATTAAAGCCACAACAGTGGTAATAAGAACTTTAGTGTGGGATTAGATGAGGAAGGTAGGTTGCTCTAAAAGTTAAATTCCAGAAAATTACTCAGATAAGTTCAGTCGCTCAGTCGTGTCCGACTCTTTGCACCAAAGAACTGGCGTTCAGCTTTCTTTATAGTCCAACTCTCACATCCATACATGACTACTGGAAAAACCATAGCCTTGACTAGATGGACCTTTATTGGCAAAGTAATGTCTCTGCTTTTTAATATGCTGTGTAAGTTGGCCATAACTTTCCTTCCAAGGAGTAAGCTTCTTTCAAAATTATTGCTGTTATTCTAATCACTGATTGTTTCTCCTGGGCCCTGAGGCTCTCCCCTGCGCAACCCAAGAAACTCACAGAGGGAAGGACATATATTACCATAGATATAATTATTCAAAATAATGTTCATTGAGAAATTAAATCTCCATTTGAAAGACAAGGCAAGGCAATTAACCATCCTTCTTTAACACACAGCCTACAAGGTGTACAGCCTCAAAGAGGCCACACACAGCTCCCAGGCTACCTAAGCCAGGCTCTGTTCCCTCTTACTGCCTTCTGGTCCTGAAAACCATTAATCCTATTAATTGCATATCAAAGACCGGTAGCAATTCTACAAATGAGTAAACACAGAGATAAAAGTGTAATCAGACTAGTCCAGCAAATTGGATTCAGGTCTTCATTGAACAATCCTGTTTCAATTCAGCAATTTTATTATCACTGTTACTGGAACAAATCACTTTATTAAACAGAAGAAGCTTTTGTGGAGAAATTTCTTCTCATGGCCAACATTATGAAGCTCTCGAACATAAAAACAGCACTTATACTTGTCAAGGGATTTCTTTAAGCAATTCAACTAATGGCTTGTGACAGGTAGGACTTGAATGTTCATTCAAGCCTTCCATTTTGCTAGGCAGCTGTATTTTTTTTTTTTTTTTCATTCTAAGGGAAAAAAGCACTCTTTTGATGCTTTTAGTGGAATTAATATTTTCAGTAAGGAGTTTGCTGACAAGAGGATCTCTCTCTCTGTCCCTTCCTCCCTCCCATATGCTTTTCCTCCCTGCCTCCCTACCACCCCTCCCTCATTCTTTTCCCCCTACTCCGCCTCCGTATCTGAAGGGCAGTGGAATTTGAGGAAGAAGAGCATTGCAGAATAAGATGGTATTTATTTGGATTTAATTGAGGCAGATCATACTATAGAAAATTTTGCACAAGGATCTTTGAAATATTAAAACAACTCATCCTATTGCTGTGCTAGAAAATGAACAAACTGAAAGTGGTCAACCTCAACCTTGCTTTGTAAATTTCCTTTCCTGGGTAGGTAGGCCTCCGAGGAGTCAAGACCAGGGGCAGTAGTGGAGTTTGGCTCATGAGATGCGGGAACAGAGCTGAGGGCATCAGAGACAGAATCCCAGGGAAAAAGTAGGTTCAGAACTCATGATGCAGGTTTAAAATGCTGCCCAGTAGAACTTCCTGAGCTGATAGAAACATTCTCTATCTGAGCTGCTCAGTGTAGTCACCAGCCACATGTGGCTGTTGATCTCTCTAGATGTGGCTCATGTAATTGGCAATTTAATTTTAGTCTCATTTAATGTTATTTAATTTAACATTTGATCACTACATGTGGCTTGTGGCTCTCACATGTTTGAAGTGTGAGGACTATGAGGTCTGAGCTGTAAAGTGAAAGCTTCCTTCTAAGGGAAAGGTCTCCAACAAGGTTTGGTAAGACAGTGAAATATTCAAGAGAAAGGTTGAAATAAATCAGTAGAAACAGAAAAACAGTCCCATATGAAGTACTGACATTTGGTCATTGATTAAAATATACTTTTCTCAATGTTAATAAATAATCCTGAAGAGACTATAATACCTCCGGTATGATCGTGTACGTGTGTGTTTGTGTATGTGTGCGAGTGTGTATATGTGTGTGTACGTGTGCATGTATGTGTGTATGTGTGCGTGTGTGTATGTGTGCATGCACATTCAGTACTGTCTGAGTTTGGGGCACCCCCCCCCCCCTTGACTGTAGCCNCCGAAGAGACTATAATACCTCCGGTATGATCGTGTACGTGTGTGTTTGTGTATGTGTGCGAGTGTGTATATGTGTGTGTACATGTGCATGTATGTGTGTACGTGTGCATGTGTGTATGTGTGCATGCACATTCAGTACTGTCTGAGTTTGGGGCACCCCCCCCCTTGACTGTAGCCTGCTAGGCTCCACTGTCCATGGAATTTCCCAGGCAAGAATACTGGAATGGGCTGCCATTTCCTACTCCAAGAGATCTTTCCAACCCAGGGGTTGAACCCTTGTCTCTTGCATCTCCTGCATTGATTACAGCCTTAATAAACTGAATTTCCTGAAAGTGCTATTCTAAAAACAAAGAAAAAAAGCTGTTCCATCATGAATACTGGTCCAATACAAATTGCTATAAACTTTATATAAATAATCAAAAGGGTTTTTTTGGAAATCAATAAATTTGCTAAATTATCAATTGAATGTCTGGCAAGTTGATTTTTCAATGAATTGGCCATTCTGCAAATTGCTGTAGGTGGATATGGCAGCTCTCTGCCTCCTACATATGTTCCAGTATGTTCAACCTGCATGGAACAGTCCCTTGGGTATAGGAGAGCCAGTCTCATTCCATCCTTCTTCACTGGGGAAACTCCCACACATCACTAAGATGCAAGTAGATATCCTCTAACAGTCCTCTCAGATTTCTTCACCCCATGCCCACTGGCAGTTAACTGCTAATTTCTGTGGTTTTCCAGAGGGAGTAGCAACTGTGAGGATGATAGGAGTCTGGAACTTTTGATGATGTTTCTGCCTAATAAGGGAGAATCTGCCTAAGAACAAAGTGGACAGGGGAACTCAGCGAAGAGATGGAGAAAAAGAGACAGATTGTTATGTAAATATCAGCATGTGGATCTCGCTATACTTACTCAGCCTAACACTTCTCTAGCTACTTTCCCGTTACAGAAAATTTTAGTTCACTNAGTTAACTGCTAATTTCTGTGGTTTTCCAGAGAGAGTAGCAACTATGAGGATGATAGGAGTCTGGAACTTTTGATGATGTTTCTGCCTAATAAGGGAGAATCTGCCTAAGAACAAAGCGGATAGGGGAACTCAGCGAAGAGATGGAGAAAAAGAGACAGATTGTTATGTAAATATCAGCATGTGGATCTCACTATACTTACTCAGCCTAACACTTCTCTAGCTACTTTCCCGTTACAGAAAACTTAGAAAGGATGACTTCATGGGGCGGTAGAGGATTTCCTGAGACATTAAGAGTTGTTGGCTCTTATGATGACCTTTCCCCGTGTTTGATGTGCCCCTTGATGTGCTTAGGGTGGACCCTGTCTCATAAACAGGGCAGAAGACAGAATAAAACATGCTCCAGTGGTAGACCCACCAACTCTGAGCAGCCTGCTGTTGCCATAAAGGGAAGGCAAGTTGCTCCACCCAGGCCAGTGCTGGGTGGCTTTGAGGCGGAATTTGACCCTGTATCAAAGGAATTGTTAAAATGGTCCAGGTGAAGGAAGTGGTTTGCAGCTAGACTGCAGTTATTCTGGCAGACAATGGGAGTTAAAGAGAGAAAGGTGAGGGACTTCCTTGCTGGTCCAGTAGTTAAGCCTTTGACTTCATATGCAGTGGGTACAGGTTCAATCCCCAGTTCGGGAGCTTAGATCCCACAGGGCTTGCAGCCAAAAAAACATAAAGCAAAAGCAATGTCGTGACAAATTCAAATCCTCCAAGACTTTAAAAATGGTTCACATAAAAAAAACTTAAAAAAAGAGAAAGTTGATAGAAACTGCCTGCATTTGAAGTACTCTTTTTTGTTCTTAATTCTTATACTTGAACTGTCATTGTCAATACCTTTGCTAATTTCCAAATGTTGTCATGTGATGGGAGCAATGCCTTAAAACAACCAACTGGGGTGCCTTTCCCAAAGACATCTCAGGGGTAACTTTCCTAAAGATACCTTGGCCTTGTAAAAGGCACCAAGCTTTGGAATCTCTCTACTTCTGGTTTCAAAGTCCAGATCTACTTCTTAGATAAGATGTTTAATTTCTTTCTTTCACCTAAAATGGAGTGGTGATAATACTACTTTGCAGTGTTGTTTGAAGGTTAAATGAAAAAATGCAAGAGAAGAAGCTATAAAAGCATTATGTGAAATAGAATGCTAGATTTTTATTTAAAAAAATAGATATACAACAAAGGTTTACTGTATAGCACAAGGAACATAGTCAATATCTTGCAATAATCGATAACAGAAAATAATCTAAAAAATAATGTATGTGTATATGTAAAACTGAATCAACTTGATGTGCACCTGAAACATTGTAAGTCAATTACGCTTCAGCAAAATCTATGTATTAGGAAAAAATACCTCTTTACAATAAAAAACCCACTATACATTATTATGTTATTATTCCCAGTTTCTTGCAGCTCCAGTAAATAGATTCTGTTAAACTTACTGTGTACAGACTCTATACTGCATACATAGTCTCTATACAGATTGTTTACTGAGAGCAGTTTCTTCCATGGGAAACTTTCCCTACAAGTTTCAAACAGACATAAGGGAGAAAGCTCTTGGATTTTAGTGACTGGCACTAGAGTGTGAATGACTGATAGATTTCTCTCACTGTTTCCAGTGAGGTTTAATTTTTAAAACTGAGCTATAATCGACATGTGGCATGATATTAGCTTCAGATGTACAACATAACAATTCAATATTTGTATATATTGTAAAATGATAGTCACAATANGACTGATAGATTTCTCTCACTGTTTCCAGTGAGGTTTAATTTTTAAAACTGAGCTATAATCGACATGTGGCATGATATTAGCTTCAGATGTACAACATAAAATTCAATATTTGTATATATTGTAAAATGATAGTCACAATAAGTCTAGTTATATCCATCACCACACATAGTTACAAATTTTTTTCTAGTGATAAGAACTTTTAAGATCACTCTCTTTTCAACCTCAAGTATACAGTATTATTAATTGTATAATATGTATCATCATGCCATACAATAAATCCTCCAAGACTTAAGGATTTTTAACTGGAAGTTTGTACTATTTGACTTCATTTATTTCACCCACTCTCCCCACCTCCCACCTCTAACAACTATCAGTCTATTTTCTATATCTATGATTTCAATTTTTCTTGTTCAATTCCACATGTAAGTGAGTTCATATGGTGCCTATCTTTCTCTGCTAATTTCACTTAGCACAGTGCCCTCAAGTTCCATCCATGTTGTCACAAATGACAAGATTTATTTTTTGTATGTATTTGTTTGCACCAGGTTGTATCTTAGTTGCAGCAAGAGAGATCAGATCCTTGACTAGGGACTGAGCTCAGAGTCCCTGCTTTGGGAGCATGGAGTCTCAGCCACTGGGCCACCAGGGAAGCCCAAGATTTCTTTCTTTATTATGGCTGGACAATATTCCACTGTATGTATATATACCACATTTTATTTCTCCGTTTATCCACTGATGAATAGTCAGATTGTTTCAATACCATTGCTATTGTAAATAATGCTGCAGTGAACACAGGGGTGAAAGTGCCTTTTTGAGTTAATGTTTTTGATTTCTTGGTATAAATTCTCAGAAGTGAAATTGCTGGATTAGATTCTCTGGTGGCTCAGACAATGAAGAGTCTTGCCTGCAATGCAGAAGACCTGAGTTTGATTCCTGGGTTGGGAAGATCCCCTAGAGAAGGAAATGGCTACCCACTCCAGCATTCTTACCTGAAGAATCCCATGGACAGAGGAGCCTGGTGGGCTATAGTCCATGGAGTTGCAAAGAGTTGGACATGACTTAGCAAATAACAATAGTAACATAGTAATTCTGTTTTTAAGTTTTTGAGGAACCTTCGTACTGTTTTCCATAGTGGCTCTAGAAATAATTGATTTGGGCAAATACTAAGCAAAGTCAGTGATGTGAATGCCATATTGAAGTTGTAATTTCTAACAGCAACTGTTCACTTATTCATTCATTCAATTCTCGAGTGCGTGTGTGTGTGTGTGTGTGTGTGTATGTGTAGACAAGGGGATGAAGGAGTTACTATAGGAAATAGGACACTTTGACTTGGCTTTCAAATTATTTAACTTTCAGTTTTGAAAACCCTCCAAGTATTGTGTGATGCAGACATCCTCAATCTACCTCTAAGCCTCATGGCATCCTGGAAGATGTCATCAAGGATGATGTGAGAGTGACAGGTGCCTTCTGCACAGATTACTTGATGTTAGGAAGAGAGAAAGAAAGAAAAGAAAGAGAAAGAAAAGTAAAGAAGGAAGAAGGAAGGGAAATGCCATTGTTAAGGGACCAGACCTAAGCCATGACAGGCTCAGCAAGTTATACTAAGCCTAAGATTCAGATTCTTGTAAAACCTGAGTCATGATTTCGGGGAACCACACCCTGGGAAAGTCCTGCTCATGCCAAACACGAGCCAATCAGAATTGGGATTTTGATTCAAACCTGAGCCAATGAGATTTTGTGATTTGTGTGATTTAACCAAAGATATTTTGTGGTTTGAAAAATCCTGCGCGTGTGCATGAACTAACCAATCGCTGTTTGCCAACTCTTCTGTTGCAACATTTGAACTGGGCTACATGTATAAATACTGCTGTAATCCAGAGCTCGGGGCTCTCGTCAAGACTCCACTGCACTGGATAAGACGGGAGCCCTAGCTCGAGCTAGCAATAAAACCCCTTTTTCCTTTTGCATTGCCATGGATGTCTTATTCTCTCGGTTCTGGGATTCGGACTCTGGGCATAACACCATTATATTTTTTACTTTGTTAAAATGGTTGGCTGTGCCCTCAGAGCATGTGGTAATGCCCCTGACCTGCATTTCTTCTAAGTAGCTGCAGTGAGCCAGCCCCCTTGCTGGTGTAGAGGGGAACCCCTGAAGCTGGGCTCTGCAATCTGAGAAGTCCCAGTGGCTGTGAGGCAAGCAACTGCCTGTTCAACTTGTCCTGGTACCTTGTGGCTTACTCCCTGAGCAACTGAGAGCTTGTTTCTTGCTGAGCAACCAAGGACTGCTTTCTCAACAATTTGTTCAACATTTATTAGTGTGGGCAGTGTATCAAGTTCACTGCTTAACTGCCTTTAGGAACATTACAGTTCAAAATACCAGCACTGACTGAGAATCAGGTGCCATCAAAAGAATTCATTCATTCATTCAACGAACTTTTATTTAAAAACACTTTGTGCCAGGCATTGATCTCCAGGTTATTTATGGTCTCCTAGGACTTCCTGGGTGGCTCAGATGGTAAAGTGTCTGGATGAGATGGGAGCCCTAGCTCGAGCTAGCAATAAAACCCCTTTTTGCTTTTGCATTGCCGTGGATGTCTTATTCTCTCGGTTCTGGGATCCAGACTCTGGGCATAACACCATTATATTTTTTACTTTGTTAAAATGGTTGGCTGTGCCCTCAAAGCACATGGTAATGCCCCCAACCTACAATGTCCTACAATGTGGGAGACCTGAGTTTGATCCCTGAGTTGGGAAGATCCGCTGGAGAAGGAAATGGCAATCCATTCCAGTACTATTGCCTGGAAAATCCCATGGACTGAGGAGCCTGGTAGGCTGCAGTCCATGGGGTTGTAAAGAGTTGGACACGACTGAGCGACTTCACTTAACTTAAGGTGCACTAAGTGCTTTTCGTTTTGATGATATGAACACTTTATTTATTTATTTTTATCATCCTAAGACTTTTTATGTGATTTGTTCTTTATCACAAAAAACCTTTCCTCTTCCCCGCCCTATATATCCCCTGCCAACATTTCCCCAATTATCCAAAAACTTAAATTTTCTTCTGTCAGTTTTTTTTTTTCCAGAAGTACATTAGGTTCACTATAGCTCTGCATTCAGTGAAGGGGTGAGAAATTAAAGCAAAGTGCCTGATTAGAGGAGCTTTTAAAAACTCTATTGTTTGGGGATGGTCATATAATTTCCAGGTTTTCACCAAGGAAATGGAATTAAAATGAAGGTCATCGTTAAACTGAAACAAAATTCACTCCTTTTGTACCTCGTCAGCTACTAATTAATGAGACTCTCATGAGTCCTGAACAATCCTGTAGATTAGGGGCTCTTGTCAGGATGCACACAGATTGGAATCCATAAAAAGCCCACTTTCCCAGAGATGGCCGGGTAGCAGCCCTGGGCTTGCCAAGTCTCTGTTATGGAGGATTTATTTAAGGATAGTTTTTAAAGCGTTTCCTCCTTTACAATGAAGACTTTTCTGTGTGTATTTCAGTAGACAATTAAAATCTCATCCGTAATCTTTTCAGAATCTTTCCCTCATTAAAATGACTTGGCTTGAGAGCTAGTTGGCATTGCAGTCTCTGGAAGGAAAAGCTCTGAGGGAAAACAGCTATGTAGAAATGAGTTTCCACTGAGGATAAACACCTTGCCCTGATTTGGGGTGAGGACTAGATTTAGGGATGGGTGGGCATGAAACCTGGGAGATAGGATGGTCTCTCCTTACCTCTTGTTCTTGTCCCTTTTTGGAGTAATTCTTGAGGTCTTGGAAAAATTGGAATTCGTCCTGGGAATCTGAAATGTAACATCAATTTTTTCCCTCATTTTTTTCCTTCTGTGCCACTATTTTTATAAGTTTGTAGATTGTGGGTCATTTTTAATTTTCTCTTGTTTGTTGCCCTTTGTTTCAGGATTCCAAAGCAAAATCCTGATGTTACTGTGATCTAAAGTTTGGCATCTGTAGTCCACTGAAATTTTGGAGAAAATTTGACACATATATACATATATATATATATATATATACACACCTATGAAAAATGGAAGTGTTAGTCGCTCAGTCATGTCCAACTCTTTGTGAGTAGTCTGTCAGACTCCTCTGTCCATGGAATTCTCCAGGCAAGAATTCTGGAGTGGGTTGCCATTTCCTTCTCTAGGGGATCTTCTTGATCCAGGGATCGAACCCGGGTCTCCTGCATTGTAGGCAGAATCTTTACCACTGACCAACTGGGGAAGCCCATGTGTCTGTCTCTGTCTATATATAGATAGATAGCACTGTGGCAGTAGCTGAGATTTAAAGGGTTTTTGTCTTTCACCTCTAGTAGTAGCTCTGCTCCATCCACATCCTCTTTTTACCCCATTTTATTGAGCTATAATTAACATAGAACATTGTCTAAATTTTATGTGTACAGCCTGTTGATTTGATCTATGTCTATATTGTGAAATGGTTAACACAATAAGGTTAGTTAACAGATTCATTATCTCACATAATTATTATTTTTTTTGTGGTGAGAACATTTCAGGTTTACTCTCTTAAATTTCAAGTAAATAATACTTGTTTCAATGAGTTCCACATGTAAGTGAGGTCATATAGTATTTGTCTTCCTCTGTCTGGCTTATTTCACTCAACCTAATACTCTCCAGGTTCATTTATGTTGTTGCAAATGGCAGGATTTCCTTCTGTTTTGTGGTAGAATAATGTTCCATTGTGAATATATGTTTATGTATCTATTTGCTTGAGAAATATATATACACACCACATCTTATTTATCCATTCATCTGCTGTTGGACACTTGGACTCTTTCTGTGCTTTGGCTCTTGTGAATAATGCTACAACTAGTGTGAAGGGGTGCAGACCTCTCTTTAAGCTCCTCATTTCATTTCTTTCATTTCATTTCATTCTCATTTCACCCAGAAATGAGAATTCTGGATCACATGGTAGTCCTAGTTTTCATTTTTTGAGGAGCCTCCATACTCTTCACCATAGTGGCAGTGCTAATTTACATTCCACCAACAGTGCACAAGGAGTCCTTTGGCTCCACATCCTCGCCAGCATTTATTATCTCTTGTCCTTTTGCTAATAGTCCTTTTAACAGATATGGAGTGATATGTCACCATGGTTTTTGGTTTGCATTCCTCTGGTGATTGGTGATGTTCAACACCTTTACATGTGCCTGTTGGCCATCTCTATGTCTTCTTTGGGAAAACTTATTTTCAGATCCTCTGCCCATTTTCAATCAGATGATTTATTTTTACTATTGAGTTGTACATCCATAACCTGTAAAACTTTTGAACTGTGATATTGAAGACTCTTGAGAGCCCCTTGGACTGCAAGGAGATTAAACTAGTCAATCCTAAAGGAAATCAGTCCTGAATATTCATTGGAAAGACTGATACTGAAGCTGAAACTCCAATACTTTGGCCACCTGATGCGAGGACCTGATGCTGGGAAAGACTGAAGGCAGGAGAAGGGGATGACAGAGGATGAAATAGTTGGATGGCATCACTGACTCGATGGACATGAGTTTGAGCAAGCTTCGGGAGTTGGTGAAGGACAGAGAAGCCTGGTATATTGGAGTTCATGGGGTTGCAAAGAATCAGACACGACTGAGTGACTGAACTGAACTGGATTGTATCTGTAAGACTATCCCTCTCATGAACTGAAGCCAGGTACACAATAGCAAGATGGCTAACCAGTTAGAAAATGTGGTAAGGCTTTGCTTTCCTTCTGATATTCTGAGTTCCCATTTCTTTTAAAACTCTTTCCATCCATGCAACTTTGCACATCATTCTTAGGAAAAGTCTGGAAGACAAGGTGGACCACAGCATGAAGAGACTTGTAGAGACAGAAAAGAAGCTGGGGAATATTTGCCCAGCATGGGTCTGAAGAATGACTGGCAGCAGGTAGGACATGGTGGTAAAGACGGATGCGGGGCAAGCATGTCCTTCCTTTAAAGACTATGGTACGCCTGGGTTAGGTGACAATATGAGTGGAGAACAGGAGAGTTCATTTTCTTAAGCAAGAAAGGATTGCATTCAGTAGTAGGTCAAATGTAGGGATTGAAGGAGAAAGAGTGAAAGATAGGGCCTATGATTTATGTTTTGGAGCAAGTAATTTGCAATAAAAGAGAAGAAATAGTTAACCAACAAGCCCTTTATTAAGCATCCGTGTATGGGTGGCAAGTCACTTCAGTTATGTCCAACTCTTTGCAACCCTAAGGACTGTAGGCTGCCAGCCTCCTCCATCCATGGGATTCTCCAGGGTGGTTTGCCATGCCCTCCTCCAGGGGAGCTCCTTGACCCAGGGAACGAAACTTCATCTTTTGCAACTCTTGCATTGCAGGTGGATTCTTTACCTCTGAGCCACTAGGGAAGCCCTGTTAAGTATCTGCTGCTGCTGCTGCTAAGTCGCTTCAGTTGTGTCCAACTCTGTGCGACCCCATAGACGGCAGCCCACCAGGCTCCGCCGTCCCTGGGATTCTCCAGGCAAGAACACTGGAGTGGGTTGCCATTTCCTTCTCCAATGCATGAAAGTGAAAAGTGAAAGTGAAGTCGCTCAGTCGTGTCTGACTCTTAGTGACCCCACGGACTGCAGCCTACCAGCCTCCTCTGTCCATGGGATTTTCCAGACAAGAGAACTGGAGTGGGGTGCCATTGCCTTCTACTTTGCATCTAATACTGTGCTCAGAGTATCAGGGAGTGCAAAAGAAATGGAAAACCTGTTTTCTGCCGTAAGAAAACCATGATGCAGTTTGAGATAGTGGGACTGTTCATGCACAGGAATGTATAAATTTATAATAACAATAATACTAGGGATTTCTCTTTATTGGGGTTAATTGTGGGAGAGGTCCATTGCTAAGCACTTTCTATATCATTTGGTTAAATTGTCATACAGACTTATGACAGCAACACGAACTAAAATTAAGCATGAATAAAGTAACTAAGTTTCACTGAGGAGCCAAGCTGAGCTTCACAAGGATGCTTGTCCTTGACTAGTGCTGTAGTCGCTCAAAAGTTTCAGAGGAGAAAATGAGGCTTTGAGACGTTGTCTAAGTCACAAGGCTTGTTGTTGTTTAGTCGCTCTGTCGTGTCTGACTCTTTTGCGAGCCCATGGACTATGTAGCCCACCAGGCTCCTCTGTCCATGGGGTTCTCCAGGCAAAAATACTGGAGTGGGTTGTTACTTCCTTCTCCAAAGTCACTTGGCTAATGAGCTTCTAACAAGGGCTGAAACGCAAACCTAGATAAGCCTAATTCTAAAGGTGACGTCATCAGTATACAATACAATGCTGAATTGTCCTGACGTATTTACTCCTAAATACGCTTAAGATTTTTTCAAGGTAATGCAGAAGTTCTTAGCAGAACCAGCATTCAAATGAAATTTCCGGATGTATCCTTCTGGGCAAGTCTTATTCATGAGAACTTCGTACCTTCCATTTCCTGTGTTCACTCCTTTGACTCACAAAGGACTTTATTATTTCTAAATGGGCGCAACTCATGGCTGAGTAGCTTTGCATTTACACAAGCTCTCTATGAAAATGTTATAAAGATCCTCCATTTGCCATAAAGTGTGGGCTGTGCTGTTGAAAGTGAAGGATTGTCAAGATAAATCAGGGAAAAAAAAAAAAAAACAGAACTGAAGGCTGTGTTGGAGAGTATCTTAAAAAGCCTATACTTCAGAGATATTTCCTTGGAATGTTTTAAGGAAACACAATTTGTTTAAAGGGGTTCAGCCACCCTTTACACTCTTCAGGATCAAATGCTCCCAGCTGGCTAGAAGCGGGTAACAAAGCAGTGCAGTGTGGTCCCATTTCAAATCCACAGGCTCTGTGGGTTTCAGAGTTTCCCTTTTGTGTGTGGCATGGAACAAACTTTCGAGAGAGTTAATATAAATCCTGACATTCTCATTCTGCATCTAGATGGCCGATTTTGGATAAATAGTCCCCATGGGCAAAATATTCTTGTGGCCTTTCTGTTCAGATCTCTTCCAACAGCTCCATTCATTTTTGGGGCTTTCCAATCCATTTTCCAATTGTTTAATTCCCAAGGCAAATCTTTTAAAGTCATCCTCCTCCCGTCTCCTTTCCTCCTCGCAAGCAAACTGTGCTACAAAAGCCCAGGCCTTCCCGGCCCTGTTTACTTAGAGTGCAAACCGTATTCAAGCCAGCGATGTCAGATTAAAGGAAGAAAGGAGCGAGAAATCAAAGCCTTAAACTGCACATAAAAGGCAATCGCTGGCAACCAATCTGTTCGACTTCCAACTATTTGCACTTTATGAATAAAGGTCAATCTGTTATTGGCACCCAAATGTTAATGTTCTTATGAGGGTTTAAGCTGCTTTAACAGCTGAATAAGTGAGAGTGAGCCATAGGGCCACACCTAATCATTCAGGCCCAGCTGGGACACGGGGGAGCGCCTCAAAAAGGCAAGAGAGGCAGAGGGTACCGGTCTGAGGGGGTGGCCAAGGGGAGAGGGCCCTGCATTGCATGAGGGGGTAGTGAGGGGTAAGAGAAGAAATGACTTACTATTAAACACAGGAAGCTCAAGAAGAAATGTGCCTGTCCCTTTTTTCTTTCCGTCTGTTCCACATGCTGCTTGCTAGCAGTAGCAGCTACCCCTGGCCCAGGCTTTTGCAACTTTATATCATCAATTCTCTTGTATTATGTATTTGAATTTTCTCTTTGCAAAACAATACAGCCACATACTTAAAGTCTCTCCCAGCAGAGAGTTCTCTGGGTGAACAGTAGAGAGTGTAGCTGAAACGCAGCAGGACACTGCTCCCCGCACCCTACCCTCCATGTCCTGTGCCTGTCTTTGGTCTGTGGAAAAACTTTAGCCAAAGAATAAGTTTAAATCAGAGAAGTGAGAACATGCAGAAAGAAAGGAAAACAGTCAAAGGAGTCCAAATAATAATAATGTAGTCATTAAGCAAAATTAAGGACCTTTAGTTCCTCCTTAAGGGCTACAGATAATACTGTGAGCCATGTCCTATGAGCTGTCTTATAGATATTGAAACCTCCACCAGGTGGAAGAAGTCTGAAGACCAGACTGCAGCCATGATACAAGCTGCCACAATTCTGAGAGCTGACCTCAGAGAAATGGCAACAAACCCACCGTGGAACTGAAGAGGAACTGTTTTCACCAAAAAAATCAAGAGGATGCTGGTCAGATAACCAATGACCAATTTCTAAATGACAGTCAGAGTTGGCTGAACTATTTCTGCAGGGAGCCCTCCTCCCTCTGACCCAAGACTGACTTTTCTTCCTCCCCAAATAAAGAAAAACACTTGGTATTCTGCATCTAGGCAGAAAAATAGTATGTTTGAGTCAAATGCAACTCTCTGTACAAATACAACTGTACTGTACCTCAAATTATTCCATGTGAATGGAGGCAACATGAGACTGGAAGACAGATTTGTTTTGTCCCCTGAATGTAGGAAGTGAACAACTTCAGGAGTTTCTGGCTCTGTTCCTGACTAAATGTCCCATATCCTCCTCCTTAGGCCTCAGTTTCACTGTCTGTAAAATGATAGTTCCCTTTAAAATCTCATACAGCTCTGCTGTCCTCTCGACTATTTTTTTTCAACCGTCTGATGAGGATATGTTACTGTGAAGTGAAAGGAAGTGATTTATTCAAGAAAAACTGTAAGTAACTAGAATTTCATAGTCAAAGCTATTTTTTTTCCAGTAGCCATTTACGGATGTGAGAGTTGGACCATAAACAAGGCCGAGTGCTAAAGAATTGATGCCTTTGAACTATGGTCCTGGAGAAGACTCTTGAAAGTCCCTTGGACTACAAGGAGATCAAACCATCAACCCTAAGGAGGTCAACCCTGATTATTCATTGGAAGGACTGATGCTGATGCTGAAGCTCCAATGCTCTGGCCACCTGATGTGAAGAGCTGACTCACTGGAAAAGACCCTAATGCTGGGAAAGATTGAAGGCAGAAGGAGAAGGGAGCCATGGAGGATGAGATGGTTAGATAGCATCACCAATTCAATGGACATGAATCTGAGCAAACTCCAGGAGATAATGAAGGAGAGGGAGGCCTGGTGTGCTGTAGTTCACGGGGTCGCAAAGAGTCAGACGTGATTTAGTGACTGAACAACAACATGTAAGGCATCATCATTATAAACAGGACTTCTGTGGAAAATGTAGTGAGTGAAAGTCACTCAGTCGTGTCCGACTCTTTGCGACCCCATGGACTGTAGTCTACCACACTCCTTCGTCCATGGGATTTTCCAGGCAAAGGTACTGGAGTGGGTTGCCATTTCCTTCTCCAGAGGATCTTCCCGACCCAGGGATTGAACCCAGGCCTCCCGCACTGTAGGCAGATGCTTTACCATCTGAGCCACCAGGGAAGCCCAATCATTATAAATAGGACTTTTGTGGGAAATGTAGGATACACGCAAAGCTGGGCTTTGGGAGGCACTGCGGACTGTTGCTCAGCCTCACGCACTGCAGTGTGAGCAGAAGCAGACTGCTGTGTCCTCCTGCATTTCCTCTCTTAAGCTTCTGAGGTCAGTTCCCCCACCAGGTCCATTCTGCTTTCCTCATGTCTCAGTTGGTGAAGACTCTGCCTGCAATGCAGCAGACGCAGATGTGATCCCTGGGTCAGGAAGATCCCCTGGAGTAGGAAATGGCAACCACTCCAGTATTTTTGCTGGAGTACCCCATGGATAGAGGAGCCTGGCAGGCTGCAGGCCATGGGTCACAATCAGACACGACTGAGCACGTGTGCAAGCACACATACACATAATATGCAATTTTGATACACCAAGTGGAAGCGACTCCCCATCCATTTCTGTTCTCTGATTTCACGCATTCCTTGCTGGATTATCGGCGTTTCTGTACGTTTCTGTCTCTTCCACAGGTCTACAGACTCTGAAGTCTGGAACTCTGCCCTAATTCCCTTTATTTTCCTTGAATTTCCTGGGATGGTCCATAACATGCAGTAGTTGGGCAATAATCCCTTTGTGGAAGAGAATTCAAATAATGCTTGCTCTCTCATCTTTTAAATAAATTGATTTATTTTTCAAATGGATAATAAATTCAACTTACAAGTTAACTCATAAAAAATAGCTCCTACTTACTACCTTCTCCCTGTCCTCAATTTCTTGACCAGTAATCAATTGTTACTATTTGTTTTGTACTATTCTTTGTCTTTCTCTGTTATTTAAAAAATATTTATTTATATATTTGGCTGTGCCGGGACTTACTTGCGACATGGGAGATCTTTAGTTTCAGCATGTGAACTCTTAGTTATGGCATGTGGGATTTAGTTTTCCAAAAAGGGATCAAACCCAGGCCCCTGAATTGAAAGCGTGGAATCTCAACCCACTGGACCATTAGGGAAGTCGTCTTTTCTTTTTAAAACCTCTTTCCAAGTCAAGAAAAGTAAAATTGAGAATATATCTCAGAGTGGTTTTAAAACCAAGGGAGGAAGAGTATCACAAAATACAAAGAATCGTTCTTAAGAGACAGTGCTTTCCAGTGCAAACAACAGTTGTTCCATCAGGCAGTCCAGGTTCTGGAAGAGTAGAAGGATGATATTAACAAGCTGTGGGCTTCCCTGGTGGCTCAGACGGTAGAGAATCCACTTGCAATGTGGGAGACCTGGGTTCGATCCCTGGGTTGTGAAGATCCTCTGGAGGAGGGCATGACAACCCACTCCAGTATTCTTGCCAGGAAAATCCTCATGAACAGAGCCTGGTGGGCTGCAGTCCATGGGGTCACAAAGAGTCAGACATGACTGAACGACTAAGCACAGCACAGTCTTGTCAGGCAAGACCTTTAACTTCACTAGGCCTTTTGGGTTCATGTCCACTGAACTTCACATCTCTACAGTTTTCTGATGCTTCTCTAGACAAAAGTAATTCCCCCAAATCAGAGAATCAGTGTCTGAGAAAATGAATTCCGTATTAGCATTTTTCAATCAGGAATTTAACCTTCGAGCTGGCGAAGCGGCTTTGCCAAATCAATCTATTTAGGAAATTAAAAATAAAATTAGGCACATTTATTGCAAATTAAAGTGAACTGGAATTGAACATTTCTAACTGGTGCCAGAAGAGAAATGTCCCAGCTGGATTTTCACGCCAGCGGGACTAACAGGGCCAGTCCTGAGTGCTGTGCTCTTCTTCTGGAGTGGGGACTTTCATCCTTGCTTCCTCAGATGGGATTGGGAGGAGGGTGAGGGAGGGGGGACAGTGAAGTCTGTAGCTCTGTGTCCAGTCTTTTATGTATATGTGTGTTGGATTAGTCAGCATCCTGACAGGAAGCAGCTCTCACACTCAGACTGGGTAATTAGAAGTGAAAGTGTTAGCTGCTCAGTTGTGTCTGACTCTTTGCGACCCTATGGACTGTAGACTGCTGGGCTCCTCTGTCCATGGGATTTCTCAGTTAAGAATACTGGAGTGAGTTGCCATTTCCTTTTCTAGGGGATCTTCAACCCAAGGATCAAACTTGAGTCTCTCATGTCCCCTGCATTGGCAGGTGGGTTCTTTACCACTGCCTGTCAAGTCGCTTCAGTTGTGTCCCATTCTTTGCAACCCTAAGGACTGTAGCCAGCCAGGCTCCTCCATGGGATTCTCCAGGCAAGAACATTGGAGTGGGTTGCCATGCCCTCCTCTAGGGGATCGAACCCACGTCTCTTACATCTCCTGTATTGGTAGGTGGTTCTTTACCACTAGTGCCACAATAGAGGACTTCCCTTGTGGTCCAGTGGTTAAGGCTCCACGCTCCCAGTGCAGACACACAGGGAGTTTGAACCCTGGTTGGTCAGGGAACTAAGATCCCACAAACTGTGCGGTGCAGTCAATAAACAGACAAACAAGCTAATAAATATGAATTTTTTTAAAAAAGGAAGAGAGCATAATAATGGGCTGTTTACAAAGGACTGGACAGGGTTTCTGAAAATGGAAAAAGGATAATCCAGGACCCTGGAGTCAGCAGGGGAAAATGGGTATCACTCACCCATTGACCTGAAGGGGTCAGGAGGAGTAATTCTGGAGAAGACAGCTGTATGGAAAGAGCTTCCTGAAAAGAATTTCCACCTGTAATGGCCACTTGTCCTTTCTGGCCTGGGTACGTGCCTGCCAGCTCATCCTTCAGGATTTCCTGGGGTGTCTGCTATGCTGGAAGGTACTCCCCGAGTTCAGCAGTCTGGGCTGAGTGCACACATTGGTTGTCATGTGAGAATCAGGTGGATCTTTCTACCATAACTCTTACCATACTCTTTGGTGATAATAGCCTTTTTACTTTTCTCTGTCTCCTCCACGTCTGTGTACTTCTGGAGAGCATAGATTCTGTCGTTTTGAGCTTGTTTCCTTGGTCTCCGGTCAAGTGTTTGTGGGAATGAGAGGAAGGAAGGAAACGACAGCGCTGTCACACCACTATCGCTCAGGGGCCTGGACTGTACTTACAGGCAGCTCGCTAGGTGCCTGCAGGGGCAGAAGAACACTAGATGCAGGCTTACCTCTTGCAGTGATCACAAACTGGGCACACACTTTGCTAACTTGCCAGTGAAAAATACAAACATCTCGAGATGCTATAGCTATTGAATTTACATGATACCCATTACTGAGGCTGTAGGAGAAATCAGGAATTAGAAAACCCAAACATTTCCTCTAAATCTTATGTTTAAGAATTACCCTTAAGGCAATTACTGGCAAAATATGAAAGAAAGGATGTTTATGATTTTTCATTACAGAGGAGTTTGCAAAAGAAAAAACTAAAGGCAACCTAAGTCCATCATTCAGATTTATTAATTAAATTATGATACTTATATACAATGGAGAAGGAAATGGCAACCCACTCCAGTACTCTTGCCTGGAAAAGCCCATGGACTGAGGAGCATGGTAGGCTATAGTCCATGGGGTCGCAAAGAGTCAGACATGACTGAGCGACTTCACTTCAGTATATACAATAAAATATATGTAACCATGACACATGATAAGGTAGACACACGGAAAGATGCTTACAATATATTGTGTGAAAAGCAAGTTGCCTACTTATATGACCAGTATGATTATATTTTAATAAGTTATATTCCCAGTTCTGGGTGTTTGGTCAAGTTATTTAACCTCTCCAAGCTTCACTTTCCTCTTTTGTAAGTTACATCTACTTCAAGGAGTTATTCTAAGAAGTAAATGCAGATATCCAAGATACCAGAGATAGTATCTGGTTCATTGTAAGAAGTTAATATGTGTTACATCTTATTACAGTCATTATTGACATAACCTATCTCTATGAAAAAGAAAGATATATGAAAAGATGTTTATAAAAATATTTCTGGTAATTATTGGTATGCATTTTACTTTCTTCTTTGTGCATTTCTCTATTACTTGAATATTTTTCTTAGTGATCTATCAATTTTAAAACATTAAAGTCATTAGACTTTTATTTTAATTCTCTCTTTGCCACTTACTCTGTATATTTGGAGAAGTAAATGGCTATGCTTGAGTCTTATTTTCCTCGTTTATAAAATAGAAAGAACTATTCTTTCCTCTTCTACCTCAGAAGAGTTTACTACAGATCGAATGACTTATTAGATTTACCCATGTTCTTGAAAAACTACAAAGTACTGTACAAATATTAGATATTATTTTTATTGCTTTTGTTATTTGTTTTAATTTCCTTGGGATCACTTACTTGGGATATTTTTCCTACTTCTCCTTTGGATGTTTCACGAGAGACAGGTATTCTGAAAGGAGGCCTCACTGAAGCCTATAAATGGTGGATTTGCTTGTAATATCACTGATCTGCTACCATCCTCATGATGAACTGAAGAGTCCTAGCCACCAAATTATTGACAGTGCAAAATATTTTATGAGCTTTCTCTTGCCCTGGCTTACTTTCACTGCGCGTGGAGATCCCTCTCTTCTTTTTGGGACTCCGAGAGTCTCTCCCCTTTCTGGGAGGGTTTGTCTATTGCCAGGCGCACTGCTCACTTGCGCTCCTAACACGAGTGAGAGGTGAGCCCTTCTCGGCCAAAGTAGGGGGACTCCGCGAAGGGGAACGTATGGATTTGGGAGGCCAGCCACCGCGCTGGTTCCAGAGGTGGAACAGGCGTGATGAGTCCCCTGGGATTTGGTCCTATTTGCCGTCGTTTCTGACGCATCATCTCCTTCCCCTTCACTCATGAAAGATGCAGACGTCTTCAGGGAGGAGGTCCAACTCGAGCTTGACAGCACTCTGGGAACACAAGGAGGGACCTGTAGTCACAACCCTGCAAAGCTGAAGGAGGTCTTTGTGTACAGAAGCTGTCCTGCTGTAACCGTCCCCCCTCACCAGATGAGTGCCAATTTATTTTCCAGTGAGGACACTCGTGGTTGTGGGGGTGGGAGTGGGGGTTGGAGTGAGCAGGAGGGGACACAAAGGAAAAGGCGCGCTTGGCACTGACCACAGGAGTGAGCGCCCAAGGAGCACCCACCCAGCGCGTGTCTGGGAGGTGCCCCCTGCCGCCCCCAGCACAGCCCTGGAGCGGCATGTGCTTGGTGAATATTTGTGCAACAAGATTATGAATATTCCTCTTTGGAGATACCGTCAAGAAATGCGACTCTTTTTTTTTTTTTTTTGAAAGGAGAGAGCAGACGAGGTCCTGCGACTGAGAGAGAGCGTTTGGTTCCTTAACAGATGAGAAACCTGTTTCTAGCGGGACGTGTTGAACGAGGCTGGGTGTCTCTGGCTTCCTTGGCGCTCCCTCCCCACCTTCCGGGCTTTTGACCGCAAATTTCAGTCCGTATTGGGCTCTTGGTTGTGTGCAGGATTTAAGGCCTCCCTGCGAACCAGAAAAAAGAACCTCGGCTCTCCCCTTTCCCACTCTTTGGAAGGTTGCAGTCCAAGCCTATAAAAGTCATTTCCATTTTCAAAAGCAGAGTTGGTGAAACACTTTGGAAACTTTCCCTGCACCAACCCCCCTTCTCCCCAGCCCCCCCTCCCCCCCCCCCCCCCCCCC
>SJYW01035773.1:46616-58845 GCA_006410735.1 Raphicerus campestris | reverse complement strand
CCCCCCTTCAACCCGCCCCACTCCATCTTCTTGTTCGAGAAATGCAAATCTCAAGCCAATCCTATTTTATGTTAAAAAGTGAAAAACATTTCAATGTATTCTTGTCTTGTATGACTGGCTGAGAGCCTCTAAATCCCCGCCATTTACCAAATTAAACTAATTGAAAGTGCTTCCAAAAGCCACATCTGTAGGCTGACGTTGGTCCCTGCCTTTCACTTTGGGCTCGGGGAACTGTTCTCCATTCCATTGATCCCTGAATAGTCATGCCTGTCAGGAAGCCACATCAGCCATTATCATTCTAATTTTACTGCCTTTCTTGGTCCCTAATCTAATTTGCAATGATGCTTAAGCATTTCGCAAGGCCATAGCACTTTCTTCAGAATTTCAACAAGAGCATTAAACCCCCAATTTACATTAATGAAGTGCACATTTAATTAGGGGAGAGGGTAAATGGAGGGCTCTTCAGGAGCAGTTTGTGTGATATGATAGACACTCCAGAAGGGAAGGAGACAGATCTGATCAAAGACGTGCCTAAAAGAGGCTGCCTTTCTCTCTTTCACCTGCTCGTTTCCTCCCAGTCTCCTCCTCACCCTGGCATCAACCAACTCAACCTCTCTCAAATTTGCTTCACAGCCATGACGATAAAATTATAAAAGTAGAGCTGTCAGCAAGGGAGCGCCAGGCGAAGAGCTCTCCAAGAGAATCGTGTGGTTCTCAGCTCCCCTGCTCTCCAGCCCCTCTCCGCAAAGGGGAGATTAACTTGTTCTTTTAAATAATGAGAAACATAGGAAACCATCTCCAGTCTCCTGTTTAATGAATGCCTTAGGCACACAGGCTGAACCGCACAGTAGTGCTACACAAACTGGCTGACTGCGGTGAGAGGGGTGGGAAGGGGGAGGGGCGGAGATGAATTTCTGTTCATAGATCCATGCAATGAATGCATTACCACATATTAGCCGCGAGCTAGTGACGTCACGCCATTCCCTCTCGCCCGGGCCAATGCTTCTGACGCAGACGTGGCAGGTTTGCGCGCGTCTGCTTTCCCTTGCCTGTTTATCTTTGAACAAAAAATATTTTCCTTCTTTCAGTGCAGCCTTTTGAATGTGCATTTTCACCACACATGCATTTTCTCTTGTTCTGGAACTACTTAGTTCTAGAACCTTACTCTTGTTCTAGAACCTTACTCTTGTTCTAGAACCCTTAGTGTCTTCTTAATCTGTAGTTGATGAGTTACAAAGGTGGGAGCGAAACTTCCTGGATGAATTTCATTGTTTGGAATTTTGATAGTCTTCCTTAATAACAACGATGGTAATGATGATGATGGTAGTAATAGTAGCTCTCAGAAATCTAATGACGGGCATAGAAGAAGAGTAAGTCAGTAATAAAATGCTGTTTTGTGCTTAACATTTTGGCAAAGATTGTTATTTTGTGGCTAAAAATAAAAGCATTTGTTCAGAATAGGATTTCGTTTCCACGTTTCTCTCCAGTATGAAAGTTACAGATCATGGAAAAAGTATATAGTCTACTACCTTATCAGCTAGACACTAATTTCTCTTTTCCCAACGCCTTATTTAGATACTTGATAACAAGTCACCCATCTTTAGAAACAAGCATCTTGTTCAAGCACTGACAGGCTGAGTATTTAATCTTTAGGGGTCATGGCTGTAAATAAGCAGGAAACCACTTCCCTTCTAAAGACACAGTCCATGGTTGTTGCCCCGGTGGCTACTGTACCTTCGCTATGACTCTGAGTGGCAGGAGAGGAAGCCCTGAAAATAAGCCTTTACTTGGATTTTGGACTTGAGCAAAGAAAATAAAAGAAGGCACCATAGCGACAGGGTAAACCATGGAATACTGAGGAATAGAGGAGGAGGTAAGTAACGGGAGAGCACTAGATATTGAGCAGCAGTTTGGAAAGAAGAATGAAATTTGAATAAAACAATTTAGGAGTGTGAGAAGAATAACACTTTTGCAATCTGAATATGTGAGCTGTTAGTGAGCAGATCTGAGTTAGAAGTGTGACGTGGGGCAAAGTATTTTATATGTCTAATATTTGATTTTCTGATTTGGAGAAATGGAGATAATGATCGTACTTTATAGGTTTTTCTAGAGATTAAATAAGATGTTGCACATAGAGTGCTTCTGATGGTGCTTCACATTTCATATGTGTGTGTGTTAGTTGCTCAGTCATGTCCAACTCTTTGAAGTTCCATGCACTGCAGCCTGTCAGGCTCCTCTGTCCATGGAATTCTCCAGGCAAGAATATTGGAGTGGGTTGCCATTTCCTTCCCCAGGGGAGCTTCCTTACCCAGGGATCAAACCCTGGTCTCCTGCATTGCAGGCAGATTCTTTACCTTCTGACCACCAGGGAAGCCAGACAGTATCTAATAAACCCTTCATAAGTGAAGTTAAAGAGAATATAGTCAGAATATATATAGAATATAAAGAGAATATAGAATAATTGTTATTAGAGAGGAAAGGAAAGATAAATGAATGGAACTCTAACAAGGATAGAGAAAATTTTGCAAGAGAATACCTACTTAAAGAAGGTGTGACTAGAGAAAGGAAGAAGAAATCACATTTGGTAACTGACATTGCAAGTGGAGGACCTCGTGTCTTTTCTTTGGATGTATCCAACAGAGAAAGACGAAGCTGTTAAAAGTCACATTAGGGAGGGAGAGGTTAAAACAGGTTGATGAGATATTTAAAAATTTACATTGGATACTGACTCTTAGAATTTATCTTTTCCAGTAGCCATCTCAGTGGAGATTGATTTTTATTTTTTTAATGCAACAGGGAAAGTTCTGTCTGTGTCTGAAATTAGAAGTGCTTTGTTTTCCATCTAAAACAAAACTGTGTCTCTTTGAAAACCACCGTCTCTGTACTCTTTTCTTCTCTTCCTCCTCCACTATGGTGATATTTCAGTGACATTCCTTACCCAGCGTCTCTCCACGCCCAGAAAAACAATGCAAGACGTTTTAGACCCTCCCAGAGATATTTATGCATATACATGAAACCCAGTTTAGAATTTTGCCCTTCTTTAATCTCTTTGGTTGTGCCCAAGTCTTATGATCATATAAAATGTCAAAGCATTTGCCTCCTTTTTGCCCCTCTAGGTACAGAAATAATGCTCGCTTGTTTGCTTTGTTTCAGTTGTGTCTGACTTTTTGTGACCCCATGGACTGTAGCCCACCAGGCTCCTCTGTCCAGGGGGATTTTCCAGGCCAGAATACTGGAGTGGGTTGCCATGCCTTCCTCCTGACCCAAGGATGGAATCTCTCGAATCTTCTGCATTGGCAGGTGGATTCTTTACCACTGGGCTTCCACTGTGGCTCAGCTGGTAGAGAATCCTCCTGCAATGCAGACCTGGTTCGATCCCNCTACTTAAAGAAGGTGTGACTAGAGAAAGGAAGAAGAAATCACATTTGGTAACTGACATTGCAAGTGGAGGACCTCGTGTCTTTTCTTTGGATGTATCCAACAGAGAAAGACGAAGCTGTTAAAAGTCACATTAGGGAGGGAGAGGTTAAAACAGGTTGATGAGATATTTAAAAATTTACATTGGATACTGACTCTTAGAATTTATCTTTTCCAGTAGCCATCTCAGTGGAGATTGATTTTTATTTTTTTAATGCAACAGGGAAAGTTCTGTCTGTGTCTGAAATTAGACGTGCTTTGTTTTCCATCTAAAACAAAACTGTGTCTCTTTGAAAACCACCGTCTCTGTACTCTTTTCTTCTCTTCCTCCTCCACTATGGTGATATTTCAGTGACATTCCTTACCCAGCGTCTCTCCACGCCCAGAAAAACAATGCAAGACGTTTTAGACCCTCCCAGAGATATTTATGCATATACATGAAACCCAGTTTAGAATTTTGCCCTTCTTTAATCTCTTTGGTTGTGCCCAAGTCTTATGATCATATAAAATGTCAAAGCATTTAGCTCCTTTTTGCCCCTCTAGGTACAGAAATAATGCTCGCTTGTTTGCTTTGTTTCAGTTGTGTCTGACTTTTTGTGACCCCATGGACTGTAGCCCACCAGGCTCCTCTGTCCAGGGGGATTTTCCAGGCCAGAATACTGGAGTGGGTTGCCATGCCTTCCTCCTGACCCAAGGATGGAATCTCTCGAATCTTCTGCATTGGCAGGTGGATTCTTTACCACTGGGCTTCCACTGTGGCTCAGCTGGTAGAGAATCCTCCTGCAATGCAGACCTGGTTCGATCCCTCGGTTGGGAAGATCCCCTGAGGAAGAGAAAGGAACAGCTACTCACTCCAGTATTTTGCCCTGGAGAATTCCATGGAAGTGCCACAAATACCTGATGATCATCATTAGAAAGTTAAGAACAATACAGGACTCAGTGAAGTCAGTCTGGCTCTTAGGGTATTTATTGTCCACAAACTAACTGTGAAAATACTGTCTATAAGGAGGATTAGTTGCCATGGTACAGATTTGCTAGATACTTGGGGATCACCTCCACTCAAGTCTTCAATCCTGGCTTCTCAACCCACCCCTGTCCACCATGAAGCTCAAAAACAGAAAGTGTAAGAGAAGCCAGGCTAAGAATTGGCACATATTGTTTTTGCACCGGGCACAGTGCTTGCTGCGGCATCACTGGCCTCGTGGCTTCCTGGAGCCAAGGCTGACTCCATTCATTGCTCAGGAAAAGCCTCCCCTCTGCAGCTTGATCTACAATTACAACATTCATTCCACATCTGAAAGGTGAAAGGGCTGCTGTATCCTGGTAGAGACTAATTCCTAATGAAATGGGTGATGGTTTTGTATGTGTGTATTTGCACAGCAGATGGACTGTGA
This sequence comes from Raphicerus campestris, assembly GCA_006410735.1. Taxonomy (NCBI): domain Eukaryota; kingdom Metazoa; phylum Chordata; class Mammalia; order Artiodactyla; family Bovidae; genus Raphicerus; species Raphicerus campestris. Next base: position 54,034 of record SJYW01035773.1, on the reverse strand, counting down.
CTCTTTCTCAAGTGAAAGAAAGCTGGTGCAGAGACTGAAGGATATACAGCCAAGACTTGCTCCAAGGACTGTGAGACTGTTCATACACAGGATGGTCTAAACCTGGTCCTCAAGGAGCCCACTCCATTTCCACCAATGAATGTCAGCAAGGATTGCGATGACCTGGACTTGGAAGCCTACTCAATTAATATAGCACACGTGTAAAAACAGGCAAACGCAGGGGGAAAAGTTGACTTTTAATTAAGATTTCTAACAATGTACTCAAAACCTATCAGAATAAGTGAGTTTGATCTTTCATGTAATTACACAATTTTCCGGATCTTCCTTTAATCCAGTTTAATTAGGAAAAGGAAGACTGCAAATAGAATATATTGTTAAGCAATTTTCTTGGTAGAATTGGGCTAAGAATATCTAAGGCATATTTGTCTTTACACTAAATATACTGCCTGATGGCTTGTGAGAATTAGGAACTTGAGTAAAGAAATTAAATTGATTTTTGTGTGGACATCAACCTGTGTATAAAAATAGACAAGGGAAGAGACAGAAAAGATGACAAAGTTTTAAGTACACAGGCATTTTTTTAAAACATGGTATGCTTAAGAAGAAAAGCTATGTTACTCAGCGATCTCAAAGCTCTTGAAAATTGATCAGATTCCGGTTTCGAGAAAGAGACAACGACAATAACAGCGCTAACAACTTTTCAGTGTCCCCTCTAGCTTCAGGTAGGTGGTATTTTCCATTCTCCATAGATGGAGTAGTTGAGGGGCACTGAGAAATTCAGCAGTTGTCTGAAATCTCCCAACAAGCTGAAAATGGAGCCGCAGATGGCAGCCAAGTTTCCTGCCNTTAAAACATGGTATGCTTAAGAAGAAAAGCTATGTTACTCAGCGATCTCAAAGCTCTGGAAAATTGATCAGATTCCGGTTTCGAGAAAGAGACAACCACAGTAACAGCACTAACAACTTTTCAGTGTCCCCTCTAGCTTCAGGTAGGTGGTATTTTCCATTCTCCATAGATGGAGTAATTGAGCGGCACTGAGAAATTCAGCAGTTGTCTGAAACCTCCCAACAAGCTGAAAATGGAGCCGCAGATGGCAGCCAAGTTTCCTGCCTTGAAGGTGAAGAGAGAGAGCTAAAAAAATAGGATTAGATTTGAAAGAGCATATATACTTTCCAAGGGCTTATCTGAACTGTGTCTCTTCTCTGACCCTCTTTGAGTTTCCCCATCATAAGTAATAGTATAACCTCTTCTCTAAGTTATTCAAAAATGCATTTGTTATCCATAATAGAGAGAGAAGATCCAGCCAAATTATATTCTAATGTATCATAGCCTTGAACCCAGGGACCATTTTGCATTGCTGACTAGGTAGTTGCTGAATTCATTACTATTCTGCCATGGTTTGTGTCAGCTTTGTCAAGAGGCAGATTATCCAGTTTGTCTCCAGTACTATTATATTTATGGGCTTTTGGTGGGGGGGGGATAGGAAAAAATAGAAAGGAGAACAAGAATGAATACATAGGTGTAATCTGCTCTGGATAAGTGTTAGCAGTCCTGTGAGCCTTTATTTCTGCATGGATAGATAGAATTGTGCTGATGGGTGTTATATTATAGATAATGGGTGTGTTCCTGACAGAACTGCATGTTTCCAGTTGAGGGAAGTATAATAGGGTGTAGAAGGGCCAAAGAAACTCAAGGGGTTAAGTATTTTGAATACTGGATGAAAAAGATCTATACTCTGAAAAATATAAAACATTGATGAAGGAAGTTGAACATACAAGGAAATGGAAAGATAGCCTGTGCTCCTGGATTGAAATAATTAATATTGTTTAAATGGCCACACCACCCAAAGTGACCCAAGGATTTAATACAATCCCTATCATTTTTCACAGAGCTAGAACAAATAATCCTGAAATTTATAGGAGACAACAAAAGACCCTTAATTGCCAAAGTAATCCTGAGAAAAAATGAACCAAACTGAAGGTATCATCTGCTCTGACTTCAGGCTATACTACAAAGCTACAGTAGTTAAAACAGCATGGTGCTGGCACAAAAACAGACGCATAGATCAATGGAACAGAATAGAAAGCCCAGAAATAAACCACCCACCTGTGGTCAGTTAATGTATGACAAAGGAGATAAGACTATATAGAGGATAAAATATAGTCTATCCAATAAGTGGTGCTGGCAAAACCGAACAGCTACATGTAAAGGAATGAGATGAGAACACCATTTCACATCACACACAAAAATAAACTCCAAATGGATTACAAACTTAAATTTAAAGCGTCAAACCATAAAATTCCTAGAAGAAAACATAGGCAGAGCACTCTTTGACATAAACCATAGCAATATTTTTTTGGATATCTCTCCTAAGGCAAAGGAAATAACAGTAAAAATAAACAAATGGGACCTAATTAAACTAAACCATCAATAAGATGAAAAGACAACCTACAGTATGGGAGAAAGTATTTTCAAATTAAATGACTAATAAGGAGTTAATATCCAAAGTATATAGATAGCTCATACAACTCAACATAAAAAAAAAAAAAGCCTGATTAGAAGTTGGGCAGAAGACTTGAATAGACAATTTTCCAAAGAAGATATACAGATGGCCAACAGACACAATACCTTATGATCCAGCAATTTCACTCCTGGCTATATATATATATACACACACACATATATATACATATGGAAAAAATGAAAATGCTAATTTGAAAAGATACATGCACCCCTATGTCCACAGCAGTGTTGTTTACAATTGCTAAAATATAAAAGTGATCTAAAGGTCCAGCAGAAGAGGAATGGATAAGGAAGATGTGGTATAGATATATACCATTTGCAGCAATATAGATGGACCTAGAGAATATTATGCTTAGTGAGATAAGTCAGAGAAAGACAAATACCATATGGTATCACTTACATGTGGAATCTAAAAAATCCCAGGTGAATGTATCAATATATGTAGCAAAACAGAAACAGACTCACAGATAAAAAGAGCAAGCTAGTGGCTAGCAGTGGGGAGAGGGAAGGGGGAGGGGCAAAGTAGCGGTATGGGATTATGAGATACAAACTGCTATGCTTAAAATAGATAAGCCAGACGGATATATTGTATAGCACAGGAAATTATAGCCATTAGTTTGTAATAATTTATAATGGAGTATAATCGGCAAAAATACTGAATCACTGTAGTATATACTTGAAGCTAATATAATGTTGTAAATCAACTATATTTCAATTTACATAAATAAACAAATAATTCATTTTGAATTTCCAAGTTTCCCCTGGCCTAAAAGAGCTGTCAGTCATCCATCCAGTGACTTGGACAGGGAGAGAGGCATCCACAATGCTTAATACTCCAGGCCATTTTTCATATGGAGAAAAAATACTAAAAATTATTCTTCCACTTTAATTTGAAAGTTGGACTCAAATTTCTAGAAGAGGCAATCCAAGGAAAGCATAAAATGACTTACTGGTGAAAAATATCTTCTTCCACTAGAACTGGCTGGAGCCAGTCAGTTAGGGAAGCCAAGGAATGAAGTAATAAATGCTGCATTGTAGATCTCCATGCTTTCCTAAATCACCTATCACCGTAACATCTGGATCCTTCACCAGGGAATCTGCATTAGCCAGACCCCAGATACAGCATGACTAATTTGGTGCATTAAACAGTCCCCTAGTGGCTGCACAGAGGACGTGTCCTTTGCAGATATCCTTAGTGCTGCAGAGGACTAAGAAGGCTGGGGGAGATGGAGTCCAGTGTGCCATTGGACGGAGGCCTCACGTAACCCCCTGCCAGCTTGGCAATGTCAATCATCTGGAATCCATGTATCCTCCTGCCTTGGTCCTAGAGCAGTTTTCATACATGGGGAGGAAACTTGGCAGGGTCAGGGAAAATGTTTTCCTTTGCCTGGAGGCCCAAGTGGCTGGAGTGGGTATTTGCACTACTTGAGTTTGCCAGATTGTGCCTCAATCCTGCCTTCCAGCCCATTTTGGCTGTGTGACACTAAGAGGAAAAGCATTTTCCCCACCAGTGTTATTTGTGCCAACTTCTCTCTATGCGTGTGAATATGGTCCCTTGGGAACTTGTATATTCACAGCAAGGTGAATGTCACTTTGGTAGGAGGAATGTGACATCTTTGTCTAATAACTTTGGAAACATCCCCTTGCCGCCTTCTGGGTGGAAAGCAGCAGTTTATTACAGACCAGTTCGGAAGGATGAGTGTTGTATCTTCATGAGGGATGGTAGAAGAAGGAACTAGAAGGAGAACAAGAGAAGGCATAAACAGTTCTTTTCTTTCCGTTTGTTATTTGCCAAGTTGAAGTTTCACATTGCAAAGCAGGGGGCTGGGGGGGCAGTGGGGAGGTCACCCAGCTGGTGTTCCTCCTAGGGAACATTGGAGGGTTGCCCTCACGTGCCTGTAAAGTCTGTCCCAGGTCAGTTGTTTGATCGTCTAGCTGCGCCTTTTCTGTTGCTTGTCTCTCACACCTGGAAGGACATGGTCATTTGATCCCTCTGCTTATTCATTCGTTTAAACCACAACCTTTCTTAAGTCCTTTCCCTTCAGTTCCAGCTTCTGGAAAGTGGTCCAGTCATTGCCTGAATCTTTGCAAGGCTTTTAGAGGTGTTAGGTTTTCAAAATTGCTACCCTGCCAAAGCACTGATGCCTTCAAACTGTGGTGCTGGAGAAGACGCCTGAGAGTCCTTTGGACAATAAGGAGATCAAACCAGTCAATCTTAAAGGAAGTAAACTCTGAATACTCACTGGAAAGACTGATCCTAAAGCTGAAGTTCCAATATTGGGCCGTGTGATGCGAAGAACTGACACATTGAAAAAGACCCTGATGCTGGGAAAAATTGAGGGCAGAAGAAGAAGAGGGCAACAGAGGATGAGATGGTTGGATAGCATCACTCATTCAATAAACATGAACTTGGGCAAACTCCTGGAGATGGTGAGCGACAGGGAGGCCTGGTGTGCTGCAGTCCATGGGGTCGCAAAGAGTGGACATGAGTTGGCGACTGAAAAATAATCCTGCCTACCCAAAGCTCCTGATTCTGCTCTCCACAGTCCAGTGGCTTTTCCCATCCTTTCTCAACTTCCTCTGACACTGGTGCATTTGACATGGCTGACCACATGCTCCTTCAAGAAATTGCTGTCTTGCTTTGACTCCTCTGTGATGCCCATGATACGATTTCTATCCTCCTGCTATTGCTTTGTCTGTCTTCTTCAGTGCTTCTCCTCTGTGGTCCTGTTCTTGGAGATTTCCTCTTGTTTCTTCTCATGATCTTCTCAGCAGTCACACTTCCTTAAGCATCTTCGGTTCTTACCATACTGTGGCTGACTCTCACATCTATGACTCTACTGGAATCTTCTCCTGGGCTCTAGAATCATCCAGTCAGCTATGGCCTGGCTATTCCCTTTGAAAATCTCAACCAGCTCCTCTGGGCTCCTCTGTCCAGGGGGATTCTCCAGGCAAGAACACTGGAGTGGGTTGCTGTGCCCTCCTCCAGGGGATCTTCCCAACCCAGGGATCCAGTCCAGGTCTCTTCCATCTCCTGCATTGGCAGATGAGTTCTTTACCACTAGTGCCACCTGAGAGGCCCTGTAAAGAGAGGTAAATATGACCTAGCACTAGGCTTGGTATCTAGAAGATATTTCATGAATATTTGGTTCAATCAGTGAATAATGTTTGGTAGAACTTTTTTTCGAAAAAAAAATTTTTTTTAATCCTTTCTGAGATTGACATGTACACACTACTATGAGTATTTATTTTTGACATGTACACACTGCCATATTCATTTATTTATGACTATGCTGGGTCTTTATTGCTGCAGAGAGCGGGGGCTACTCTCTAGTTCTGGTGCACAGGCTTCTCATTGCAGGGGCTTCTCTTGTTGCAGAGCATGGGCTCTAGGCACATGCGCTTCAGTAGTTGCAGCACCTGGGTTCAGTAGTTGTGGCCCATGGGCTTAGCTGTTCCATGGCATTTGGCATTTTCTCAGGGCAGGGATGAAATTTGTGTCCCCTGCATTGGCAGGTGGATTCTTATCCATTGTGCCACCAGGGAAGTCCGTGGTAGAACTTCTTAAGAGAAAGGCATAGAAAGGGGTAGATGATAAAAGAAGAAAATACAGTATATGAAAGTTGTAATAAGTACAAAATACCCTTTTGTTAAATTTAATTTCTCCAAAATTCTGTATATTTTTATATTCCCAAATGGTCTAAATATAAAAACTGTTGGTCTGAACTACATTTGTAGTTCTCAATTCTTCCATTATTCACTCTTTCAGGCAAGTCAGTTATTTATCTGATATCTTGCTCTCAGCATTTGTTGTCTCTTATAGCTCTTCAAGTAGTTGAAGTTTATTATTTATTCTATGTTCAGTAGTTTTGCAGTCTGTTTTAGGAGAATCACACTTTTGCCTGGCCAGGAGAACTGAAGGATACTCTCAGATCAATATCACTTTATTTCATTCCTCTCTTATTCTCACCTAAGTGTGGTCAACAATTTACTTACTGTGCTCTGTAGAGGTTTGGTAATAAAAAGTTGAATGGGACCTGCTGTCACTCTTGAGGTTCTCGTATTCTATTAAGAGTTAGATAGGTAAATAAATATTTTAATTCAGTATGGTAACATGCTACGATAACTTAAAAATTATTTATTTTTAATTGAAGGATAATTGCTTTACAGTATTGCGCTGGTTTCTACCAAACATCAACAATCAGCCATAAGTTTATCCGTGTCCCCTCCCAGTTGAACATCCCTCCCACCTCTCTCCCCATCCCACCCCTCTAGGTTGTTACTGAGCCTCAGTTTGAGTTCCCTGAGTCATGCAGAAAATTCCCATTGGCTATCCGTTTTACATACGGTGATGCATATTTCCATGTTACTCTCTCCATACATCCCACCCTCTCCTTTCTTCTCCCTGCCCCCATAGCTATGTCCAGAAGCCTGTTCTCTATGTTTGTATCTCTGTTGATGCTCTGCAGATAAGTTCTTCAATACCATCTTTCTAGATTCCATACATATGCATTAGTATATGATATCTGTTTTTCTCTTTCTAACTTACTTCAACTCTGTATAATAGGCTCTAGATTCATCCATATCTCTACTGAAAACTAAGTATGTCTAACATACTGTTGTAGATTTGTTACATATAGCAACGCATTTAATCCTCACTGTACTATAAGACAGAGAAGTCAATGGCAACCCACTCCAGTACTCTTGCCTGGAAAAATCCATGAATGGAGGAGCCTGGTAGGCTGCAGTCCATCTGGTTGTGAAGAGTTGGACATGATTGAGCGACTTCACTTTCTCTTTTCACTTTCATGCATTGAAGAAGAAAATGGCAACCCACTTCAGTGTTCTTGCCTGGAGAATCCCAGGGACAGAGGAGCCTGGTGGGCTGCCGTCTA
>SJYW01035773.1:0-32961 GCA_006410735.1 Raphicerus campestris | reverse complement strand
TTTCATTTCAAGAAAAGTAACCTGCCATTCCTATCACATCCTATCAAGAATACACATGATCAACATGATTTATGACTGTTGATGCTGAGTTTGGTTACCTGACTGATATAATGTTTGCCAGTTTTCTCCATTGGAAAGTTATTCTTTTTACCCCTTTCCATACTGTACACTTGGGGAAGAAGTCACTGTGCGATAGCTACATAAATTCTTTGGAGTTATGCGATGGAGATTTGCCTCATCCACTATTTGCTAATTTATTCAATCTTAATATCACTGTGGACTCATAGATATTTACTTAACACTTTGTGCTACAGTTTAATACCACTTAATTTATTGTGTTGAGTTTGTTCCAGGTTTTTCCACTGAGAACTCTTTCTGTTGCTCCTATGCTTCTTCTTTTTGCTAGAAAAATTTTAATTTTGACTGGTCATATCTTAATGTACTCTTAACAGCATTAACATTTTAAAAATACATCTTCACCAGTTTAAGAAGAGAAGTTTATCTTTGTTATCTATTGCTGTAATGCAGAGCACCCCCAAAGCTTAGTGGCTTAAAACAATGTGACTTATTCTTTCTTATAATTCTGTGGGCTGGTTGGACAGCTAGATGGGTCCTCTGCTCATGTAGTGTCACCTGTAGTCACTCACATAGGTGCTATACGCTCCTTTGACATATTCCCATCTGTGTGTGTGTATATATGTGTGTGAACACTTTCTTACTTTCTGACTCTATGAGGTGTTTCAAGATCTTGTATGCTTCCGATCCCAGTCCTAGCATCAGTCATCTCTCTAAGAAGCCCTACTTTCTTTAATTGGAGAATGGTGTTAGAAACCAAGATCTGGGCTCTAGGTGTGCTCACTGCTACAGGGGTGTCATTTCTTTTAGGTGCTTTCAGATGACATAGTAATTAATTTGAATTAAAGCACGGTAGTGGGTTGCTTAGCATCCCCTCCATATTTATGTCCAGTCACCTTAGAATGTGATCTTATTTGGAAGTAAAGTCTATCCATCCTCAACCCTGCATATAGCAGAGGACTCAGTGTTGACTGCTAAAAAGAAGGAGGCTGAGGCGGTGTGTTGCAAGCAAGGTGCCATGTGCTTACAGACTAGGAAAGAGTGGTTGGCACTATCTATCTTCCCTGAGCAATCTAGGGTCTAGGTCTCCCGAGGTCAGCTGGACTGAATAGTGAGAGCCTGATTGTCTGATTGTGATTGTGATTGTGATTGTCTGATTGTGATTGTCTGTCTGTATCTTCTTTTGGACTCTCTGCAAGGTTCTGACTTTGGGTGGTGAGGGAGGTAGGAGTAACATTCTTAAGTGTCTGCTTTGTGGGAGGCACTGTACTCACTCCCTCTCCTTTCATCCTAATGAGAACATGTTAGCACTTGTAAAGCAGGTACTATGATTACCCTTTTCTACAGATGAGAGAGCAGAGAGTCAGAGAAGTTAAGCACGTGCCCAGAATGGTACTTGGTTATTTTGTGAAGTCGGAATCAAAACTCAAGAAGTCTCGCCTTTCATTCCTGTGATGTTCTTCCACTACACTATCTTGAGTTTCAACACTTTCTTTTGTTTTAGTGTGACAATCACATGCTCTGAATTATTTTTTAAGTTTTTTTCTTTAGGGCTGCTACTGTCCTCATGTCAGTGCACAAAATTTAAGATATTTTATTTTACATGAGGTACCTATTCATTACTGAGAAAAATAAGTCACAGAAGTTCTAAGCAAACACTTTCAAATATACCACCTAGAGACGATGAAGTGAAGTGAAGTGAAGTCGCTCAGTCGTGTCCGACTCTTTGCGACCCCGTGAACTGTAGCCCACCGGCTCCTCTGTCCTTGGGATTCTCCAGGCAAGAATACTGGAGTGGGTTGCCATTTCCTTCTCCAGGGGAACTTCCCGACCCAGGGATCGAACCCAGGTCTCCCACATTGCAGGCAGACGCTTTAACCTGTGAGCCACCAGGGAAGTGATTTTATGTGATTAAACTATATGTCTTGATTTGTATTCTACTCTTAAAAATTCTTTTCACCCTGAAGCTCATTAATGTTTGATGGGTCTTTTTCCTTCCTTTTCTGTATCATTACCTTTTGCCATCACTTTGGTTTGCCTCTTTAATTGTCTTTTAAAGGACAGTCTCAGAATGTCTTCTTTGGTCTTCCCATTGCTGATTTCCTTGCCTGATTCCTTCCACATAACTTCCTGGCTCAGACAAACCAACACACACACACATACACACATACTCACAAACCTGAGAAATGCTATTCATAATCTGGTCCCATCTGTTTGTGGGCACGTACTTTGGCCATATTGGATTATTCTCTAGGGACTGGATATGCCATGCACCTTCTCTTGTCAGAACTTTTGTTTATGCTGCTTCTTTCATGAAGGGTTTGTCCTTTTTTCCATCTCCACCAGGAAAAACACTAAGGTTCACTTCAAAATCTACCATGTCAATCATTCCTTTCATTGCTTTACTCTCACGTTCTTTATCCAGAGTTGATATTTTATGTCCTAGATAAAAAGTTCCTTGAGGGCTGCACTCTGCCTTCAGTGTCTTTTTATCTCCTGAGCATTACTTTCGAGTCTCGTTCAAAGTTTGCTTGAACACAGGAGATGGATGGATGCTACAGATGGACAAATGGATAGACAGATGGATAGGTGAATAGATAGATGGATAAGTGGATAGAGGGATAAAGGAACATGGATAGTGCATACAAAATTTACTTAATGCTAAAACTCCACACATACACACACACACAAAACAATAATACCATGACCCTGGGCCACACTACATTTTTGAGGTGTGATATAATTAAGTAAGGCTTTCCCTGGCATCTCAGCGATAAAGCATCCACTTGCTAATTCAGGAGATGCGGATTCAATCCCTGGGTCGGGAAGATCCCCTGGAAGAGGGAATGACAACCCACTCCAGTATTCTTGCCTGGGAAATCCCTTGGATAGAGCAGTTTGACTTGTTAAAGTCCATGGAGTCGCAAAAGAGTTGGACACAACTTAGTAACTGAACAACAAAAATAATTTAGCAATCCAAAGTGAGTGCTTATGGCACTGTCAGATTTTCTTGCAGTCATTTCTGTCTTTAGGTATAAAAAAATCTACCTTGATTCTTAAGTTGGCAGTAAGATGACTTGGATGTTATAATAATACTCAGAGAAAGCAGGAAAACAGAAATATTCATGATGATTTAAGTGGAATTTAGATTTATAATGACCAAAAATGTGCGCCAGAAGATACTACAGGCACAGTATGTCATTTTAATTTGACTTTTGAGAAAGACTGGAAGGTAGCTGGGGAATTAAAAAAAATAAGACTATCACCACAATAGACTCATGTCGTTCCAGGGGGAAGCTTGTATCCAGCCTGGAGCGGCACTGGATCTCAATTCAGAGATGCTTAGAGCTCCTGGAGAGTTTCCCTCTTCAAAGCCCTGTGCAAACAGGAATGAAGTTAATCTAATTAACTTATTAGCTTTTTAAGCTAGTGGTACCAATTAGTCACCTCATCAGAATCAATCTGGGTCTGATCACACAGTGCTCAGCTATAAAGGGGCTTTCATCCAAACCCCGGGAGTGCAACGCATGGCATTTATGTGTGCCTTCCAGAGAAGGGCAGAAAGAACCATGTGCGAGGCAATTACAGGGAACCTTCTCTGGGAAAACCTCAATCACAGGGACCATTCTCTTCACCTCTTTCTAAAAAGGAAATCACATGGTAGTTCCATCCGTGGAAGTGTGAACACTTTTCTCAACCTGAGTCTGGAGAGTGACTGTAAATCTTAGACTGAAATTCCTGGATGCCCACAGCAGAGAAAGCCCTATGGGCCACAGGGAGTCCTGGAAGGTCTGGCGGTTTGGGTGGTATTTTTTTTGTTGTTGTTTAAAAGAGGGAGAAAAGGGGATTCAAGCGGAGTGCAATGAGAATCGTGATCCCAAAAAACAGCTCTGAAGGAAGACTTCCAGAGAAACAATGCAGAGGGATAAATAAAAAGAAAGTTATAAATTCATCTATTTGCTCTTCCCTGACCCTTGCTTTTACTCCTCTTCACTGCAACTACCCTGGGAAAGGCACAATACTTTCCCCTGTCACAATATTGAGAAAAATTGAAATGGGGAAGAAAGACCACCAGATGCTTTATTGTCTTAGCGGTTTCCACATAATTAGCTGGGGATAAAGGACCTCTGCATGGTTTCATTGCGTTGAATGAACTTGGATATTGCTACACAGTAGTGTGTTTTATGATTCATGCTCTGTTATCCTGTGGCTTTTTGAAAACTGCCAGCTACTTTATCACTGCCGGCCAAGCCCGGGCCCACCACTTAAAATGCAGCAATGCAAAGTTAACTGTGCATGACAGATGTCCATGAAATTGTTTAACACACACATACACGCTCACACAGAGCACAAAGCTGGCTCCGGGCCTCTTACGAGTCCTGCTGGCTCAATGTCCTCATTAAACATAAATAAAAGTATAAGGATAGGGAAGAAAGGAAAATTCATGAAACGACAGGAAAAGAGAGCACATTTTGGACTCTGGTAGCGTTGGATGCACTTAGAATTTCAAAAGGCCCTTGAAAAAGTTAGAAATGATGAAGTCGTTAGAAAAGCCGAGGGCCGGGTACTTGGGAGTTAGGTTAGGATATTGGGTGTTTGAGGTGGTTTTCTTTTCTCTCTGAGCTGGTGTCACCCAAGGAATATTCTCTCTCCTTTCTTTAGTCTCCAGTCCTGTGGGCCCCACAGAGCAGTTTTCCTCTTGTCCCTCTCTGATTTACACCTCGATGTCCTCTGTCTTAACTCTCCCATCCTTTAATTCCCATGTATCTTTTATTTGAACTTTCCTGCACACCTCCCTCTTTCATACACCAGGTCCTTTTACACTTTTGGCTTTTTGGAGTCTTCTGCCACTCACAATTCCCTTGTTGCTGTTGTTTGGTCACTAAATCGTGTCTAACTCTTTGAGACTGCATGGAATGCAGCACACCAGGCTTTCCTGTCCTTCACTATCTCCAGGAGTTTGTTCAAACTCATGTTCATTGAGTCAGTGATATCATCTAACTATCTCTTCCTCCATAGTCCCCTTCTGCTCCTGCCCTCAATCTTTTCGAGGATCATGATCTTTTCCAGTGAGTCAGCTGTTCACATCAGGTAGCCAAAATATGGGAGCTTTAGTTTCAGCATCAGTCCTTCCAATGAATATTCAAGGTTGAGCTCCTTTAGGATTAATTGGTTTGATCTTGCTGTCCATGGGACTCTCAAGAGTCTTCTCCAGCACCATCAGTTATTTCACACTTAGCCTTCTTTATAGTCCAACTATCACATCTGTACATGACTACTGGAGAAAGCCATAGTTTACAGAGAAACATATTAAAAAGCAGAGACATTACTTTGCCAACAAAGGTCTGTCTAGTCAAGGCTATGGTTTTTCCAGTAGTCAGGTATGGATGTGAGGGTTGGACTATAAAGAAAGCTGAGCACCAAAGAATTGATGCTTTTGAACTGTGGTGTTGGAGAAGACTCTTGAGAGTCTCTTGGACTGCAAGGAGATCCAACCAGTTCATCCCAAAGGAGACCAGTCCTGGGTGTTTATTGGAAGGACTGATGTTGAAGCTGAAACTCTAATACTTTGGCCACCTCATGCGAAGAGCTGACTCATTTGAAAAGACCCTGATGCTGAGTAAGACTGAGGGCAGGAGGAGAAGGGGATGACAGAGGATGAGATGGTTAGATGGCATCACCGACTCAATAGACATGGGTTTGGGTGGACTCTGGGAGTTGGTGAAGGACAGGGAGGCCTGGCGTGCTGCGGTTCATGGTGTCACAGAGTTGGACATGACTGAGCGACTGAACTGAACAGAGAAGCAAACGCTGATTCACTTCCAGAGAACACTTGTGGCTTAGACCTTCATGTTTTCCAACTCTCTTCCTTACACCTCAATCTCTTGATCAAGATTTATTCAAGCTTTGTTTCCTTTGGTTGGGAGCATCTGTTACTCACTCATGTGATGATTAGTGGAAGTGGATGCTAAAACTTCATATTTTACTGTGCCCCAGTGGTTACAAATTTGCATTTTGCTGTGTCCTTTTGGAGATAGTTGCTAATAACTCTAGAGGAGGGACTTCAAGGATGAACTATTAAGCACCAGAAGAGGCCTCTCTGTGTGTTTGCTAGAAAAGGGGGGACAGAGGAGAATTATCCCAGTAGATGGTCACTTCCTGTGTCCACACATGGGAACAGCTCTTTTCTAAAACCCCTTGGCATTCATAATCATGTCCTCGTAGAAAAAGGCATGGTGCTAAAATAGAAAAATGGGAAAATGTAAGTATAGATATAATATACAGTAAAGCAGTTACCTACAGAATCTCTAGACATTTTTCTTTGAAATAAAAAAAGCAAAGAACTCTGTAGAAATAAAATGAGAAAACCTCAGTGAAATTTTCACCTGGAGGATTTTGACTTTTCATTCTCCATGTTCCCGCCCTCTGTTCCTTAACTTATGACATTAAGGAGAAAGGCGACTTCCCCTCAGCTGGCCAGCAGCCAGCAGTAAGGCCCAGATCAGTTGGTGGGGCTCCGGGTGACGGGACGTGGTAGCTCCAGCTCCCCTCCTTCCTGAAAGATGGGTTTCAGCAAAGCTTTGCAAGGGAGTTTAGCCCTTTGTGCTGTGGCAGAGCTAATCCAGTTTACAAAGAGCCTCTTGATAAATTTGAACACTCCTATACTCAAGAACCGAGACTTAGATGGGAGGGGTTCACAGACACCTCCCCACCCCCGCCACAATCCAAAAGGTTAATTTTTATGCTCTTGCGGACATGTTTCTTTATGTTTAGACATTGTTGTTCTTTATGAGAATCTGATGTCTCCAGAAAATGAATATGCTTTTTTTTGGCCTTTTAATCTGGAGCAGTCTAATATGTCTTGCAGAGTCCTTCCTGCTATGTATTTAAGATTACACACCAAAGGATTATTAACGTGTGATTAGAAAGACCCGAGAATCAAAGAAAACAAAAACTTCTGAACTCTTCCTGTCACTTTCACAGTATCCAGTATATTCCTTATAATCATTTAAGGACCCAAACTCTCTGGTTCCTTATAAAACCCTGTACCCCTCGGGAAAAGCATGCGGTATCTTGCTAGGGTGCCTTCCGACTAAATCTTGGGGAGAGAAAAGACAATGTGTGTGATCTCCAGATGTGTGTGCCTGCATCTGTGTATATGGTGTGAGTATGTGAGTTGTGTGTGGGTGAATGTGTCTTGAGTGTGTGAATCCTGTGTGTGTGTGGGTTGTGTATATTTTGTGTGTGTGTGGACCGTGAGTGGGTGGAGGCTGTGTGTGAGTGTGGGGAGTGTGTGAGTGTGTGTCCGTGTGGGGACTGTGGGTGGCCTGCTCAACATTTTGGTGGATGTTACATTCCCACCCCTTTTACTATGACCCTGGTCAGGCCACTTTTATGCCCGTGACAGCTTCATGAGGCACAAAACATGGAGGAATACATGGCATGAAATTGGCAACAAAGCCGAGCAAAATGAGGAACAATTCTCTGGCAGGATGTGTTCACAATATGGCTGATTGGGTCTGGAAACAGATGCCAGCAGCGGGTATTGTCCTGGTGACTGAAAAGACATGACCCCTGAGAAACCGAAGACAAGGAGACTCTCCTCCTGAACCAAGGGGGAGGGGAGAAGAGGTGAAACCAATGAATAAATCAGGCCATGAAGACCGGGGAGAAAAGAAAATGCTAACGAGGACTTTTTTTTTTTTATGGGGAAAAGGGGGCAGTTCAGTATGCAATTGCTCCCACTCCCTGCTTAGCTGAACACTTTCTCAGACAATGGCTTTTTAACAGATGGGAGACCCAGTGAAAGAAGCCAACTTTTGCGCAGTGGAGAATCCCTGTTTGTTTAGTCTGCTGCTGGGCAGGTGTCTGGAGAAAGGAGATCCAGCAGGTTAAGTGCTTCGGTGCCAGTGTAAAACAGAGCAGCCAGGATGTCAGAGGTGACTGGTTTTAACGGGGAGGACTGGGATGCTTTGGAGAGTCTGGAAAATTCTGCAGAAACTGAAGCAGACTGGAGGCTGCCTCCGAAAGTCCAGCCCTGGCCCCCTCCCCTCCCCCTTGCTTGTTCCCTCACCTCTCCTCCACTGGCGCTGGGGCCAACAACCCTGTTGAAGAGCTGTCCATCAAGTAAAGTATGAAGGAGGGATGGGAACACCGCGTAGTCTACATTCTCAAACCAATTGTCATATCTCCAAACACTTCTAAACACAAAAGCTTGATTAGGTGGGTTTAAAAGTAGGATGTCATCTGATTTTCATCAAATGGGCTCTCTGAGATTTTAAATGTCCTAGAGAAAGCCTTGCATTTTCCAACATATCCTAAAGCTATTTAGACATGGTCACTGCTCCTTGATGCTGGGAAAGATTGAGGACAGGAGGAGAAGGGAGTGACAGAGGATGAGATTGTTGGATGGCATCACCAAATCCATGGATATGAGTTTGAGCAAAAGTGAAAGACAGGGAAGCCTGGCATGCTGCAGTCCACGGGGTTGCAAAGACTCAGACACGACTAAGAGACTGAATAATCGCAACAGCAACAACTGCTCCCAAAGTTCTTGGCTTAGCTTCCAGGGATGTCCAAGCTGGAGGCTTTCAAGGAAGGTAAATCAGAGCTTCGCTGTGGAGCCTGTGGATCCAGTCTCTCAGCTCAGCGGACTTGCTCTTTGAGAGTTTCTCAAGAAGGTCAGATAACACTTGCGTGAAGAAAGTGGGAGTGTTCTGCTTTGTAGAGAGGAAGTGGTCAGAAGATTCTTCCTTATTACAGAATGTACATATCAGAGGTCAAAATAATATCCAGATGGGAACCTGGAGCTTGTTGTCTAGCCTGAATTATATCATGAAAATCCACTAGTACATGCATGCTAAGTCGCTTCAGTCGTGTCTGACTCTTTTGATATACTACGGACTGTAGCCCGCGAGGCTCTGCTGTCCACGGGGTTTCTCAGGCAAGAATACTGGAGTGGGTTGCCGTTTCCTTCTCCAGGGGATCTTCTCAACCCAGGGATTGAACTCATATTGAACACGCAAGTACCTGTTCAAGGGCAAAATGAAGGACCTGGGTGAGGTGAGTGGTGGGGATTTTATTCCCTGGTTTGTGAGCCATNCCTTCTCCAGGGGATCTTCTCAACCCAGGGATTGAACTCATATTGAACACGCAAGTACCTGTTCAAGGGCAAAATGAAGGACCTGGGTGAGGTGAGTGGTGGGGATTTTATTCCCTGGTTTGCGAGCCATGAGTTGTATAAAATGGGAACCCCACCCCACCAACCTCTTTACCCTTTACTACCAGATCATTCTCATGAAGTGGTTTTTTTATTTGCCACTTTTAGCCATCTTATTCCTAATATTGCAATAAAGGTATTAGCATGTGAGTCCATATTTACCTCTCTCTGAGACTTGGTTCACCAGAGTTGAAAGCTTACAACTGAAACAGCTTTTGTCACGGGCCTCCAGAAGGTAGGACTTGGCCATTCATAAGACAAAGGCCGTTCCGCAAAGATTGGAGAAAATGGTTACTGGAAACTTTACAGTTTTCCTTTACAGGAAATGACAAATTCCTCATTACATGTTACTAAGACAGTTTAATACTTTACTTCTCTGCACTCTTATGAAATTTATCTTACTTTGTAAAAATTTGAAAAAAGATTAGCTTTCTTTTGAATAAAGGCTGTTAATAACTTTAAACTCTGTTGAATGCTTTTGACATGAAAGTCACATACCTCAATATCATTATTATCAAAAACATTTAGTGAACATCTTCCATGTGTGAAGGAGGTGGATTTGAAGAGTTACAGGACAGAGGCCTGTCCCCTGGACCTTTGATAGTCTGTTTCAATAAACACTTCATTCTTTCCTTTATTCTTTCATTGTTGTTGGTTTTTTGTTGTGGTTGTTTAGTTGCTGAGTCAAGTCCAACTCTTTTTGACCCCATGGACTGTAGCCTGCCAGGCTCCTCTGACCATGGAATTCTCCAGGCAAGAATACTGCAGTGGGTTGCCATTCCCTCCTCCAGGGGATCTTCCCAACTCAGAGATCAAACCCAGGTCTCTTGCATGCAGGCAGATTCTTTACCATCTGAGCCACCAAGTTTGCCCCCAAACTTTCTAGTATAAGCTTTTGCTTACCTGAGAGACCATTGCTTCTCTCTGCTCTCTGAATGACCATTTTTTAGGAAGCATGTTCTGAACTCAACAAGACAAAAGATGGAAAAGCATGATCATTTTGAATTCTTCAACATTAACATACTTGGTTTTCTTTTCAGAGAGAGAAGTTTCCTGTATAATTTTGTATAGAGCATCCTTTATTTCAGTATATGGACTAAAACTTGCAAATAACCATCATACAAATATTCCCCAAGTTCAAACATACTTTCTGTATGGAAATTCTGATGATAAGATGAAGGCAACCTGCATTTTTAATCAGTAGGCAGCTGACTTTTTTTATGGTTGATATAGAATTATGGTCTATTATCTATAGTTTGTTGCAAATAATGCCTAGGCAAGGTTTTAGGTGATTCATTAGGTGGTAATTTAGGTCCATGCATATTATTATTGTTAATTAATGATAATAAAAACAATCCAAGTGTTGACATAGGGAGGGCTGACATCAAGTTTGATAGGCCTTCTTGAGAAGGTTCCAAACACCCCCGTAGATTTGGGGATTTTGTTTGAGCAGCTATGTTGACCACTCTCCCAATCTCTGAGGCTGAAGTCAAGATGAATTATCACTCCTTTAATGTGTGGGCTGTTTCCTCCCCAACACCCCTAATTGTAAATTATACAATCTCAACCTCTACAGCCAGCATTTAATATATTTGACTTTATTGCTTTCCATTTTATGAAAATTAATTACAGTTCACATTCTGACACTGAAATTAAAGAGCAAGTACTAAATCTTGTACATAACAATAGGGAATTAAGAGAACATTCTTTATTATCAGAATAATGTGGGACTTATTTTTCTTTTCTTAAGGCACTGGGCAGTGAGATAAAATTAGATTTAAACAGACATCATCCTCTCTTTTACTTGTACCATTTCAATGTGAAAGACAGAATGGAATTATGGTATTTTAATTACTAAGCTCCTACCCATTATGTTTTCTATAGAGGGATATTGTTTTGTGATAACACTTAGGCTATGGAACTCTGTCCTGGTAGTCTCTGTCTTACTAGAAAATAAGGAGATGTAGAAAGTGAGACAGCTAGCCTCTTCACCTACAATGGACCTAATTCAGTGGATTCTATGAATGCATTCAATAGAAAAAAAATTCTTTAGAGAGAAGTATCAGTATAAATGATAAAGGGCTTGAGATACATGCAAGCAACTGTTTAACTCACATATGGTAAACNGGCAGGAGGAGAAGGGGACGACCGAGGATGAGATGGCTGGATGGCATCACGGACTCATGGATGTGAGTTTGAGTGAACTCCGAAAGATGATAATGAACAGGGAGGCCTGGCATGCTGCGATTCATGGGGTCGCAAAGAGTCGGAAACGACTGAGCGAGTGAACTGAACTGACTGAAGATGTGGAAGGGAGAAGAATGGAGAGCCCCAGGGAATAGCGCATGCAAAGGCCCTGAGGCAAGAGAGTTTTGGATTGGCACAAAGTTGGTTTGGGTTTTCTGTTTCATAGTATAGGAAAACTCAAATTATTTTATTGGCCAACACAATACTTTGGTGACTTAGAGTCAGTAAAAGAACTTCAATAATGGTGATGCTTAAAGTACATGAATGAAAGAACTGCAAAGTGGATTAAAGCTATAAATTTCAGTTCACGTTTATCATTATTAAAGAGAAATATCTCTATTGGCCTAGCCATTGACTACAGATCCAAAGCATAATTTTCACAAGAACTAAAGTTCAGTTCTTTACTGTACTGAAAAGTTGAATCCCCAAATTTTAAAATTAATAAAATATTTTAAAGAATGACCTAATTGAAAATATCTACATGTTCAAAATCAGTAATAATGTCCAATAACTCTGTCAAAAGAAAAGAATTACCATAGACATCTGTATATCTTATATATTTTATACTGAGCATGTCAGTAACAAAAAAAAATCAAATCAGAACATGTTTGTCACATGAACACCTGGTTGAATTTGGATATTGCTTATGTTTTAAATTTTTGGTTTTTGAAGACTTAAAATTCTAAATAGCAACTATAGATTTTTAAAAATCTTGCTTTCAATANATGTCAGTAACAAAAAAAATCAAATCAGAACATGTTTGTCACATGAACACCTGGTTGAATTTGGATATTGCTTATGTTTTAAATTTTTGGTTTTTGAAGACTTAAAATTCTAAATAGCAACTATAGATTTTTAAAAATCTTGCTTTCAATATCCAGTCTTACATTATTATTATTAATGTGAACTTCCGGATGTTCAAGCTGGATTTAGAAAAAAGGCAGAGGAACCAGAGATCAAATTGCCAGCATCTGTTGGATAATTGAAAAAGCAAGAGAGTTCCAGAAAAACATCTACTGCTTTATTGACTATGCCAAAGCCTTTGACTGTGTGGATCACAACAAACTGTGGAAATTCTTAAAGAGATGGAATATCAGTTCAGCTCACCTCACCTGCCTCCTCAGAAATCTGTATGCAGGTCAAGAAGCAACAGTTAGAATGGGACATGGACCAACAGACTGGTCTAAATTGGGAAAGGAGTACGTCAAGGCTGCATGTTGTCACCCTGCTTATTTAACTTATATGCAGAGTACACCATGTGAAATGCTGGGCTGGAGGAAGCACAAGCTGGAATCAAGATTTCAGGGAGAAATATCAATAACATCAGATGACCCCACCTTATGGCAGAAAATGAAGAACTAAGGAGCCTCTTGATGAACGTCAAAGAGGAGAGTGGAAAAAGCTGTCTTAAAACTCAACATTCAGAAAACTAAGATCATGGCATCTGGTTCCATCACTTCATGGCAAATAGATGAGGAAACAATGAAAACAGCGACAGACTTTATTTTTGGGAGCTCCAGAATCACTGCAGATGGTGTTTGCAGCCATGAAATTAAAAGACGCTTACTCCTTGGAAGAAAAGCTATGACTAACCTAGACAGAATATTAAAAAGCAGAGACATTACTTTGCCAACAAAGGACTATCTAGTCAAAGCTATGGTTTTTCCAGTAGCCATGTATGGATGTGAGAGTTGGACTATAAAGAAATCTGAGCACCGAAGAACTGATGCTTTTGAGCTGTGGTGTTGGAGAACACTCTTGAGAGTCCCTTGGACTGCAAGAAGATCCAACCAGTTAATCCTAAAGGAAATCAGTCCTGAATATTCATTGGAAGGACTGATGCTGAAGCTGAAACTCCAATACTTTGGCCAATTGATGTGAAGAGGAGACTCATTAGAAAAGACCCTGATGCTAGGAAAGACTGAGGGTGGGAGGAGAAGGGGACAACAGAGGATGAGATGGTTGGATGGCATCATTGACTCGATGGACATGAGTCTGAGCAAGCTCTGAGAGGTGGTGATTGACAGGGAAGCCTGGTGAGTTGCAGTCTGTGGGGTCACAGAGTCGGACACGACTGAGCGACTGAACTGAACTGATATTTATTTATTTGGCTGCACCAGGTTCTAGTTGTGCCATGCAGGGTCTTTAGTTGCAACATGGAGGATTTAGTTTCCTGACCATGGATACAACCCAGTCTCCTCTGCCTTGGGCATCCCAGTCCCAGGCACTGGGCCACCAGGACATCTTACTTTCATTGTGAATTTTTAAGTGTCAATTTCATTTCATTTTCATACAAGCAAGGGAAACCAGCATCATACCCAGAATCAGCATAAGAGAGAGAAGCTCTATATAGAAATATGAATGCTGACATCAAGATATGAAATGTACTGCCGTTCTTTGTCCTCCTCATCAAAACTCCATCCTGTGAAGCATTTCTGTCACCTGAGGGGTGACTGTCAGATTTCTCCTAAGTCAACTTTCATTCTCAACCCCATCTTGGCTTTTCTTTCACCTATGATCCTGTGTCTCTCTCGAGTAAAGGCAACCAGGCTAAATAAAAGCAACAGGGTGATTGTGTGATGGGGATCAGTGGTTCCCAGACACTGGGTTAAGAGGCCACCAAATTGATTTCACTTGAGAGCAAATTCAGATCTGAACCTAGTTTTTCAGAGGTGAAGGAGATCTATTGATTTTCGTCACAGTCAGTTTAAAACTGAAATGATCGCCATTTTAACTGTGTCGGATTTAACAGATCTCTATTGGAAATGAGTATCAGTGCCGCTGGAAGCTGTTTTTCTTTTGACTGAATTCTATATTTGTACATCTGAGATGGAAAATAAAGTAATAAGACAGTGAAAAGCAGCTGGGAACTTCTGTGGTGCCTGTTATTTACCTCTCTAGGTAAATGAAGCCAGCCAGAGAGGGAGAGCGGTTTGTTCAGAGCAATGTCTACAATACCTGAGTCCCTCCTGAGTGGAAGAGTCGTCTAAGCCAGAAGCAGATCATCTACAAGGCTGAGCTCATTTCTGTAAACACCTTACCACTTCAGCTGTTGAGAGTTTGTGAAAAGAGAGCCCTCCTGGGGTCTACAGGAGAGGCATCTCTGAGAGATGCAGGCTTTGGGGTTTCTTTGC
This sequence comes from Raphicerus campestris, assembly GCA_006410735.1. NCBI lineage: Eukaryota > Metazoa > Chordata > Mammalia > Artiodactyla > Bovidae > Raphicerus > Raphicerus campestris. The sequence continues at coordinate 18,285 of SJYW01035773.1, read as the reverse complement.
AGAACTTGGTTTGGAGCTTAATATTGAACTTTAAGCAGCCATAACCATGCAAGTGAATATACAGCTGGCTCTTGAACGACACGGGTTTGAACTTGCATGGGTCCTCTAATATGTAAATCTTTCCCAATAAGTACATATTATTGGGAAGACTTACCTATAACATAAAAAGTCAATAAAGACATATTTTGTATATATATTCTGTACTGTTAAATTAAGCTAGATAAAGGAAATGTTATTAAGAAAATCATGTGGGCATGCTATGCAAAGAGTCAGACTTAGCTTGCATGCTTGATTTTCTTAATAACATTTCCTTTCTTTAAGAATACAGTATATATATATATACACAAAATGTAGGAGAAGGAAATGACAACCCACTCCAGTGTTCTTGCCTGGAGAATCCCAGGGATGGGGGAGCCTGGTGGGCTGCTGTCTGTGGGGTTGCACAGAGTCAGACACGACTGAAGAGACTTAGCAGCAGCAGCAGCAGCATACAAAATGTATCTTAATCAATTTTTTATGTTATAGATAAATCTTCTCACCAACAGCATTCTATTAAGTTTTAAGGGGTCAAAAGTTGTACATGGATTTTTGACTATGTGGGGGTCAGTGTCTTAAATGCCGGGCTTGTTCAACTGTACATATATATTAGACTGTTTTTGGGAAAGTACAAATAATATTATGATGTTTTTGAATGAATCTAAGTTTTACTCACAGGAACTACATTTCTATATTAGTACTTCCTCTTTGGAAATGCCAGGATGAAAAAGACTTGATATGTCTTCATTTGGTTGGTGTTCAAAACTGGCCATTGTTAGCCTAGCTAAGTGAGAAATTTCAGGGGGGTTGTTTCCTAGAGATTTAAATTTTCATAAAGTTATCCTTGTGTGTGCTCAGCTGCTCAGTTGTGTCTGACTCTTTGCAACCCATGGACTGTAGACCACTGTTCCCCTCTAATCATGGAATTTTCCAGGCCAGAATATTGGCGTGGGTTACCATTTCCTACAGGGGATCTTCCCGACTCAAGAATTGAACTCTCATCTCTTGTATTTCCTGCGTTGGCAGGCGAATTCTTTGCCACTGTGCCTCCTGGAAGCGCATAATAATCTTTACTCCTAGAGAAAATATCGACCATCTTGGTTTTTGAAAGTAAACAGATAGAATTAACTTCTTTTCTAAAAATTTTGAATTCTATTTTCAATAGTATGTCAATGATTAACATTGTGATAATATTTCAACACACATTATACCAAGTGATGAATCTGTTCTGTCAATGACAAACAGGTATTTTTTGTTACTGTAAGCTCCCCTTTCTACTCATCCTCTTTTTCTTTTTTTAATCATTGTCATCATTATCACCATTATTTCTTTGTCACTCTCCATTTTTGTACTAGGTTGTTTCAGTCATGCATGACTTTTGCGACCCTGTGGAATGTAGCCCACCAGGCTCTTTTGTCCACGGGGATTCTCTAGGCAAGAATACTGGAGTGGGTTGCCATTTTTTCCTCCACAGCATCTTTCCAACCCAAGGATCAAACCCATGTCTCTTATGTCTCCTGCATTGGCAGGTGGGTTCTTTACCACTAGTGCCACCTGGGAAGCCCTCTCCATTTTTAAATTTCTACTTTATAAAGTGGTATTTGTGTATTTGTGTGTGTGTATGTATGTGTGCGTATATGTGATACATTAAAATATTGATAAAAGACTGTCATCACTGTGATCATTCTGTGAGTGGTGGTTGCAGCGGTAGTGGGCAGAGTTCTTTCAGTCATCAAATTATGTTAGTTGATTTATTTATATCTCACTTGATCCTCACAACAAAACTATAAGAGGGTGTTATTATTGTTTTATTAATGAAAAATGGAGATTCAAGAGGTTAAGCAACTTTTTTGGGATGACATGGATTGCTGGCAAGTCTTTTGGAACAGTAAACCTCTGCCCTTCCTCAAAACTGGGCTACTCTGAGGCAGTCCTGCAAGGCAGATGAGTACAATGCTGCTTGGATCTTGCTGTTCTAAGGACCCATCTACCCGGCAGCCTAGTGATGTTACAGATCAGCACTGCTCTTCATTCCAGTGCTTCATCAAAACAGTGTATCCATCACTAGGTTGTGGTTGAATGCTCTCATAGGGAAAGTCTACAGTTCAATTTCCTCTTTTAAAGCTTTTTATTTTGTATTGTGAAAGTCACTCAGTTGTGTCCAACTCTTTGCGACCTCATGGACTCAATAGTCCATGGAATTCTCCAGGCCAGAATACTGGAGTGGGTAGCCTTTCCGTTTCTCCAGGAGATCTTCCCAACTCAGGGGTCAAACCCAGGTCTCCAGCATTGCAGGCGGATTCTTTACCAGCTTTGCCACAAGGGAAGCCCTTTATTTTGTATTGGGATATGACCAACTAATGAACAACATTGTAATAGTTTCAGGTGAACAGCAAAAGGGATTCAGCTGTACATACACATGCATCCATTCCCCTCCAAACTCCTGTCCCATTCAGGCTGCCATATAACAACGATTTCGTAACAATAATTACAGTTTGAGCAGTCTTGTAAACAGATATGTTAACTGAAACATAAATTAAGAGAGAGTTTAACAGCTAAATTTATTCAGAAGTTACAAAAGCACTCCCAGGAGTAAATGAACAAGTTTTAAAAATATCCAAGCCCATCCTTAAGTTCTTTATCAATGATTGAAAGGCACTCCTTGATCATTCGAACAGCTGAGTAAATCTTATTCCCTCATGTACTACTTTCAGTTTATAGTTAGTCTTGTCACGCTGGCTAGGTGCAGAGCATTTTGGAGTAATTTTTCTACATGAATAGAGTGAAGAAGGAAAAGTTAAAATTAGGTTTTATGGAGAATGATCTGGTGAGGGTTAGGTTATGAAAAATCAAACATTGAAACCATGTGCAAGAAGTAGAGTCAAGTCATGAATGTAGAAACGAATTTATGATTAAGGAAGGGGATAAGGAGGGGGAGGGATAAACTGGGAGATTGGGAGTGACATATACACACTCCTGTATATAAAATAGATAACTGATAAGGACCTACTGTATAGCACAGGGGGCTCTACTCAATACCCCGTAGGGGAAAAGAATCTTTAAAAAAAAGAGTGGATGTGTTTATATGTATAACCAATTCACTCTGCTGAGCACCTGTGAGAACTGGAATATTTCCTGCCACATCAGTAAGCAAAGATGACAGTCATCAGATCACAGCCCTCCAATGTGAGCCTGTGTGCCCCAAGGAAACTTGGGAAGGAGGAGAATACCGGCTCTCTAGCAGGCATCGGACTACAGCCCCTCCCTACAGCCAGCCCTGAGGAAAGGAAGCTCAGGATGTGAAAACACAGGATTCTGGCCCCAGACAGCCAGGTGCAAATCAAGGGCATGATTTCAGTAAGCCCAGACTCTTGCATCTTCCCAAACACAGAAACGTGCTAAATTCCTTGACTTGAGATAGCTGGTTTTCTTTAATTAACAATAATCTTTTGATGTTCAGACTACCTGCCCATTGTTACAAAACTTCTATATAACCTGGCTCCTCCCCTCCCCTCCTCAGAGCAGTTCTCTCAGGGTTGCTTGAGATGCTGTTTCCCAGGCCTGAAGTCCAAAAAACTCCCACCGAATAAAACATAACTCTCCATTTTTAGGTTGTGAATATTTTTTAAGCCAGCACCTGAACCTAACATGAAATTGCAAATCAACTAAAGTGAGTAAGTGAAAGTCACTCAATTGTGTCTGACTGTGCAACCCCATGGACTATACAGTCCATGGAATTCTCCAGGCCAGAGTACTGGAGTGGGTAGCCGTTTCCTTTCTCCAGGGGATCTTCCCAACCCAGGGATCGAAACCAAGTCTCCCGCATTGCAGGTAGATTCTTCACCAGCTGCACCACCAGGGAAGCCCAAATCAACTGTACTCCCATAAAAATTAGGACAAGCAAAAGGTGGATAGAAGGCCAGGGTGTCAGCTCACGGTTCCTCCTTCGATAAAGGTCTAGATGGAATCTATGAGGCTCTGAATTTCAGAATTGAATAACTAAAATTGTATGATGTCTTCTAGACTGGGCGAGTGTTCCTTAGTCTGGCCATGCATTAGTGTCATCTGTGGAATTTTCCACACATCTTGAATCTCCAGTGCAGCTTTACTGATTTGGGGTTTGGAATATGTGTGTTTAAAAAGTTGTCTCCTCCCCAAAATATTATGCAGAGAGTAAGAGAAAGAGAAAAGAAAAAGGAAGAGGCAGAGAAGGAGAAGGAGGAGAATGGCGTACAAATGGTAAATCAAAGATGTACCAACAGTGAGTACCCTTGGATGAAGAACAGCTGGGCTGGGCTGGAGCCTGTGTGAATGGAATCATGATCCTGTGCATCTCTTCCCATTCTGGATCAGTAACTTCATACCGGTTGCTGGATACTGACCCTGCTTGAGCTATTTACACTATGAAAATCAGAAAATTCAACAGATTGGGACCTTCTTTCTCCCTTCTTCAAAGGTCCATTCAGCACACCATTGGGTATATGGATGCTTTCTGTGCATCTTCTGGTAATGCAACTACAGCCTGTCTGGCACCCACAATTGGGATTTGGTAAGTACTGCACTTGACAATGGGCTTCCCAGGTGGCATTAGTGGTAAGAACCCGCCTGCCAATGCAGGTGATGTAAGAAACCCGGGCTTGATCCCTGGCTCAGGAAGATCCCCTGGAGAAGGGAATGGTACCCTACCCCAGTATTCTTGCCTGGAGAATCCCATGGACAGAGGAGCCTGGTGGGCTAGAGTCCATAGGGTCACACAAAATTAGACAGGACTGAAGTGACTTAGCATGCATGCACACATTTGACAGTAAGCTTCCTGAGGGCAAGAGTCATGTCCAGCTATATCTTGACTGTATACTCAGCATGATGCCAAATAAATGGTGGACAATAAATATTGGTTGAATAAATGAACGAGGTTCTCATACTGTGACATTTTNACTTGACAGTAAGCTTCCTGAGGGCAAGTGTCATGTCCAGCTATATCTTGACTGTATACTCAGCATGATGCCAAATATATGGTGGACAATAAATATTGGTTGAATAAACGAACGAGGTTCTCATACTGTGACATTTTATACTACCTTCATTTGGGATGGGTGGCAGAGACAAAGCAATGGAAGAAGATGAAAATACATAGTTAATATTCTATGCAAAACTTCCATTAACTCCTGTGGGGAGAAGGTATTTAGCAAATGGAAAGCAGAAGGTCCAAAATTAATCCCATCTTAACCTCAGGAAATGCATAAGGGAAGAAAATTCGCATTACTGATTACACACGGCTATCTGACAGATAGAAATGAGATAATAAGTAGATATTGACTTCTGTTGAGGTGAACATCAAGATCTATTGACCTAAGAGGTAAATATTGACCGAGGTGAAGTCAAGGTCAATATTTGCCTCAAAGAACAGGAAATCTTAATGCTCACCAATATATAAAGGTTATATGTGAATTTTAACATACATTTCCCAGGCACATTATGAAGGTTATTTTCTCAAGCAATTCACAGAAGTCTGCTTTAAAATTTTAAGTTATATCAAAATGGTCACTTTAAAGAATAAGGATCTCCACTTCTTTTTCTGTTGATGTTTGCTGAGCCATGAGTTAAGAGGATTTGATATGGGACAGCAAAGGTTAACAAGAGTTTAACAGAACCCAGCCATCCCTTAGGACGTCACAAAGGACATCTTACAGAATCATCATGGTTATCAGTGACTTTTTCACAACTATCTTTGCCAATCATGAGTCAAAATCTTTCTTTCTGTAGCAACATGTCTTAATCATAGTCCTCAGGCTTTATATCTGTGGGTGTATTCATCTAGTCATCAGATTCTAATTTATTTCTTGGCTTCAAGATGGACTCTATCAAAAGGTGACCCTGGGCTGGTAAACCCAGTCATCACAGATCTCCAGATGAAGTTATTCTTTTGACTTCAGTGGCAGGGAAGAAGGGATTGGAGTTTTTAAATTGCTCTCCGTTCCTCTGCTCCTTGGAGAAACCCCCATCACTCTTGACCTGAAGCCATCTGGAAGCTAATGTCCAGAAACTTCCAGTGCCCCCAGTAACACACTGTTCATGCCCAGCCAGGAGGTAGCTTCTCTATAAACTCAATGGCCGTTCTCACCTCCCACGTTCCAGTTCCCTAGTCCTGCCTCTACAGGTGGATGTCTTGCTTAATTTTGGGCAGTTTGAATGGAATCATCCTTACCAAGCCTCCTTTGTTATTCTACCCTTGTTCCTTCTCAACCTAACTTTTAGATCATGTAACAAAACTGGGGGTCCATTCAAGCAAAGAAAATATCAGTGCCTTCCAACAATACAAGCTCAGAGTCCCAGCTCCCTTTCAGCTCCCTTGAGTTCCTCAAGGTAAAGACAATGCCCTCACCTCTTCNGTCCCTCCCAGCATCAGAGTCTTTTCCAATGAGTCAGCTCTTCTCATGAGGTGGCCAAAGTACTGGAGTTTCAGCTTTAGCATCATTCTTTCCAAAGAAATCCCAGGGTTGATCTCCTTCAGAATGGACTGGTTGGATCTCCTTGCAGTCCAAGGGACTCTCAAGGGTCTTCTCCAGCATCACAGTTCAAAAGCATCAATTCTTCGGTGCTCAGCCTTCTTCACAGTCCAACTCTCACATCCATGAATGAGAAGGAAATCCCAAAAAAGAGGGAGTATATATGTATACATATAGCTGACTCACTTTGCTGTAATACAACATTGTAAAGCAACTATATTCCAATAAAAATTAATTAAAATACAGTTGTAATAATGGTAGTTGCGAAAATATTTCTCCAGTGTTTGCTCTGTATTCTTCATATATATTACCTCAGTAAACTGAGTCTCAGTGAGATGAATTGCATGCCCAATGTCCACAGCTATGCCTTCAGTGCAGAGAGCTGGGATGTGAACCTCAGTCTTCCTACTCCAACTTTGTGCCTCACCACAGTGCAAGGAAAGTCTACATCGGGCTTTCATTTCAGAAGCAAAGTGATAGGCTCAGAATATTAAAAATATGTCCCATAAAGTGAGAGGCTCACCAAGTCAAATACTCTTCTTTCTGGTTTTAAGCATTGCAAAAAACATCTATAGGAAGAGAGTCACTGAGGGTGCTTTCAGCTATGACTAGCTCTCCCACTCACCCGTTGAGCATGCCTAGCATTGACATGCCATAATTGCTGATACAATGGGCTAAAAGCNAAGCATTGCAAAAAACATCTATAGGAAGAGAGTCACTGAGGGTGCTTTCAGCTATGACTAGCTCTCCCACTCACCCGTTGAGCATGCCTAGCATTGACATGCCATAATTGCTGATACAATGGGCTAAAAGCCAGTGGGCCTGGAGTGAGGCAGCATGTCCTTAGGAAGAAACGCCTTGGATGGTATAGTGAGTTTTACAAATTCTCAAGAAGATCATATTTGATGACCATGTAGGAAAGCAAAAAAGGAAAACAAAGCAACACAAAATAAGAGCTACCCATTTCACACGCCTGGAGTTTTTACATTGCAGGCATTAGTCTGGCATCACCCTGATGGNGCCAGTGGGCCTGGAGTGAGGCAGCATGTCCTTAGGAAGAAACGCCTTGGATGGTATAGTGAGTTTTACAAATTCTCAAGATGATCATATTTGATGACCATGCAGGAAAGCAAAAAAGGAAAACAAAGCAACACAAAATAAGAGCTACCCATTTCACACGCCTGGAGTTTTTGCATTGCAGGCGTTAGTCTGGCATCACCCTGATGGCTAAGTCTAAAAGTAATGTTCAATTGGCTACTGGAAAGAGGAGCTTTATGAAGTTTAAAATGTCTTCATTTTAATGCTTAGCCAACTTCCTTGGAAATAGGAAGATTTGTCTCTTCCATACTCCCCATAATTGGGCATTTATAATTTTTTTTTCTGATTGAGATTGAAGTTAGACTGAGGAAGTTTTCACTGTCTGATGTTTTCATAGAAGGAAAACTTTGTAGATCTTCATTCTTTCATTTCTTGAAAATAACTTCCCATGAGAATCTGTTTATATAGTCAATGCAAATTTCTCTGAATGTTATTTCTCTTCTCAAATTGAAATACGAACATAAAATAATACTTGAAAATGATACACTTTCCTTTAATTTTGCAATTTAGAGGTTTTTTATTTAATTGAAATAATCAACATTTATTGAGCCTTTATTAGGCTCATAGAACCATGCTACATGTTTGGTTGGCCTGATCTTACTTTTGTTTCTCACAAAAGCGATGATGTAGCTATATTATCATCCCATGTTAAAGATGAAGAAACTGAGGCACTAACAGGATATGTAGCTTGCACAAGACTATTTCCCTAATTAGTGGCATAGTATTTGAACTCAAATCTGGCTGACTTCAAAGTCCTTTCTCTTAATCACCTTCTTTTGCCTTAATCTGAAAAAACTAATATCTCTGAAAAATATTAATGTTGAAAGCAGTTGAAGCCCTCATGGATATTATACAGCTGAGAGAAGCTGTGAATATCACTTCTTATCTTTATTTTACTAATAGATAAATCAAGATAGGAGATCATAGCTGTATCAATTGATGTTAAAAGCCTATGTCAATCTGGTCAAATAATCAAGTCATGTTAATTGTTTTGTATCAAACAGAAAGAAATGTTGATTAAACCAGCTTTCCACTGTTCAGCTGGTTATTGTGACATAAAATGAACTCAACTTAAAAAATTATTTTATTGAAGTATAGTTGGTTTGCAGTGTTGTATTAATTTCTGCTGTACAGCATAGTGATTCAGCTTCCCTGGTGACTCAGTGGCAAAGAACCTGCCTGCTTGAGATTGATCCCTGGGTTGGGAAGATCCCCTAGAGAAGGAAATGGCAACCCACTCCAGTATTCTTGCCTGGGAAACCCCATGGACAGAGGAGGCTGACAGGCTACAGTCCATGGGTTTGCAAGAGTCAGACACAACTAGCAATTATATATACATTCTTTTAAAGTGAATTCAACTTTAGACAAAGCATCAAGATCAAAAATGCATTGTAAAACTGATAATTCAGACTGTTTTGAATTTCCACCCTATGCAATGTAGATGAAAAACAATTTTCTTCCCTTTACCCCTTTATTTAATTCAGAGGCTACACAATGTCAAATAGTTGCACAATTTTCTTTTGATTGAATTGAGTATAGAGACAGCAAAATTCTGTTTAACTCTTGAGGACTGCAAGATATCCTTTGGACCTGGGCAAACATCTCTATTTTCTCTCTGGTTATCTTGGAGTAGTCACATTCATGCTTGATCACATAATAAGTTCTCTAACTCTGTATGCTTTTGTCAGCTCCAATGTCTTGCCATAGAACTAAAAGGCTGAGCAGACTGGAGGTGTTCTTCTCCTGTGTAGAGATAGATCAGTCCTAGAATCAGTTCTCACATTCTACTTCTCTGTGAAAGGCTGTGAGAATCCTACACACTCATGATAAAGTAAAATCAGATCATCTCCTCCCCTGTGCATCCCCCCTCTCTCCCAGAACATCATTGTTATTGGGACTGATTTAAAAGACAGAGTACACGCATCTCCGTGTTTAGATCTTGCGTTGACCTGACAGTGCCTGCATCTATGAAAAGCATTCCTTGACCTAGACACTGAGGCGGTTTGATATAGAGGCTATTGACAGGGAATCAACTTGAAAGCCCCAACACGCCTTTTCCGGAGTCACTTTTCATATTGCAACTGCAATTCACACATATTTGCCCTGAGGCACCATCAGGCATTATGAAAGAGCCAGGAAACCTGGAACTCAGACATTATGGAAAAATAAAAGGAAGTTATTTTATGTTGTTCAATAATGTTATATCATTATCTTTTTGATGGGCTAATTCATATACTCTACAGAAGATTGTTTATGAATTAATGGCTTGGGGTTGCAAATTTAACTTAAAAAATATATAACTTTAGTTGATGGATTCAATTTGCAATTCAAATGAGTATTTTGTGCCTTTGCCCAGAGTCTTTAAGTCAATAGGCTTAAATAAGTAAGCAAAAACTTTTCCAATCATTTTAATAACTTTCTCTTGGCTATAATACTCCAAGTCATAATGACCGGAAGTGACATCAGCAATATAATTATACTTTTCTATTAGTCAAAGATATTCTTTTAGCTAAAATGTACCATCCATATTTATCATTCTGATGCCTTTTTCATAATGTAAAATATTTCCAGGGAAGTTTTTTGTTCAGTTTTTTTTCATCTTCAATCTTATTTATTTCTATTTTTCACAAATAAAATTTTAGATTGAACCTATTTATTTAGTTTATGATGAAATCATGTTTTTTGTTTGTTTGTTTTTACAAAAGACTAAAAAGGTACATATCAGGGGAAAATGCAGGATTAGACTCAGGATAAAGACAGATGCATCAAATTTTAGTTATCACTGTGTTGAGGAAATTGGGATAACTTAAGCTGGTTTTTCAACTTTATTTGGAACGTAAAATAAAATCATGAAATATCTATTCCAACTATTCATGCCCAGAGCCTCATGGTTGACTCAAGACCAGTACTCCTGCAGTCAGCTGCATGTTACATTATCATTTAAAAACTCATATCATAGTGTATAGGATGTTAGGACTGGAAGGAGACATGTATTTCAAACTTTACCCACTAAAGACAAGTAAATGTTGGTCCAGAAAAGTTAAATTAGTAACCTGAAGTGTACAACTTGTAACTGAACCAAGCTCACATTCCCTATTTTCACGGATGGCTTGGCCTTGGGATGTTGATCTGTGTATGGGCCTTGGCTTTGCCCATTAAATCTATTCATTCATTCATCTAGCACCTAATATGAAACATGTTATGTGCCAAGCTCCAGAATACACAGCAGACAAAATCCATGACTTCATTAAGTTAATATTTAAGGGGAAGGGAGATAGAAAACAAATACAAAAAAAATAAAAATTTGAAAACTGATGAGTATTTTGAAGGAAAAAATAAAGTAGGGTAAGAAATGAGAAGGTGATAGGCTGAATGGAGGCACCATTTTGGTAGGATGGTGGGAGAAAGCTGAACTTGATCAGATGTCATTTGATTAAAACCTGAAGAAGGCAGGGACAAGAGCTATCCCCTATCCTAGTATTCAGGGGGACGGTGCTCTAAGCAGAGGGAACAAGTGCAAAGGCCCTGAGGCAGGGTGTGCTCAGCCACTGCTTCTCTAGAACCTGTTTTTAGACAAACTAGTTTGGTTTCTATGTGGCCATTATGTTACCTGCAAACTAGTGGTTTCCTGGGAGGAGCTAGAGCAGGACCAAATGTTAGAGTCAGATCCAAAGCCCTTCATATTTAGTTGTATGATGTTGGGGAGATGGGCATGATTGTGTGTTATCGGAAGAGAGAAGAGAAAGAAAAATGCCTTTTGGAGTTGGATATCTTCTGGCTACCAGTGATAAGAAATTCACCTGAAACTCTTTCCACTAGATAATATTAAACTTCAATACTGTGATAAGGGATCTTTATTTCATTAACTGGTTTTCAATTGATTCCAAAATAGCACCTTAGCTTTTTAAGGGTCCCTTGGGTCCATGAGGACCAGGGCACATTGATCACTATCTTTGTGCTTCTAATATCCGTGTGTACTTGAGAAGTAGGGGCTTCTAATATCTAGTGTGTACTCCAGAGGCAAGCTTCCTCAAACAGGAGAGAACTTGGAGCTTGCCCCCCTAGGACAGAAGAAGGGATTGAGATGAAGCAGAGAAAAGGTAGACTCCTAGTTAATCCAGAGGATTAAAAATAATTTAATGGCACCCCACTCCAGTACTCTTGCCTGGAAAATCCCATGGATGGAGGAGCCTGGTGGGCTGCAGTCCATGGGGTCGTGAAGAGTTGGACACAACTCAGCGACTTCACTTTCACTTTTCACTTTCATGCATTGGAGAAGGAAATGGCAACCCACTCCAGTGTTCTTGCCTGGAGAATCCCGGGGACAGGGGAGCCTGGTGGGCTTCCCTCTATGGGACTGCACAGAGTCAGACACGACTGAAGCGACTTAGCAGCAGCAGCAGCAGCAGTGACATCCAGAAAAAATGGAAATTAAGATATTGGGTGACTAAAGTTTAAAGAGAGTATCCTAATTTGTAATTCTTACTGAATTATAAATTTTAAAATATACTTTCAAATTATGCTATCTGAATCACGTTGCTTTGTTGAAGCCCTAACCCTCCAATGTGAGTACCTGGAGACAGAGCTTTTGGAGAAGTGTGTTAGTTTCACAGTCGTGTCCAACTCTACAGTACCATGGACTGTAGCCCACCAGGCTCCCCTGTCCATGGAGTTCTCCAAGCAAGAATACTTGAGTGGGTTGCTATTTCCTTCTCCAAGGGATCTTCCCAACTCGGGGATCAAACCTGGGTCTCTTGCTTTGCAGGCAGATTCTAAGAGGCTCCTCAGAGCCTGGTAGGCTACAGTCCATTGGGTCGCAAAGAGTCAGACACGACTGAGTGACATCACTTTCACTTTTCACTTCTGTACTATTTGATCCACCAGGGAAGCCCTTTTTGGAGGCTTTCCACGCAGCGTTAGTGATGAACTTGCCTGCCAATGCAGGAGACATGAGATATGGGTTCAGTCCCAGAGTCAGGAAGATCCTCTGGAGGAGGGCATGGAAACTCATTCCAGTATTCTCACCTAGAAAATTCCACAGACAGAGGAGCTTGGTGGGCTACAGTCCATGAGGTCACAAATAGTAGGACATGACTGAATAACTGAGCAGGCATGCAAAGTTAAATAAGGTCATAACAGTGGGGCCTTAGTCTAATAGGACTGTGGCCTTATTAAAAAAAAAAAAAGGAGGGGAGATCTCTCTCTCTCTATGTCATGTGAGGCCACAGAGAGAAGGTGGCTGTTTGCAAGTCAGGAAGAGGGCTCTCCCTAAAATAAACCCTGCAGGCACCCTGATTTAGAATTTCCAGGCTCCAGAACTATAAGGAATAAATTTCTGTTGTTTAAAACACTAAGTCCACCCCAAACTCCCTAACTATCCAGTAAATGTCCACACTACTATATTTTAAAAGAATAGCCAACAAGGACCTACTGTGTAACACAGGGAACTCTGCTCAATGTTATGTGGCAGCCTGGATGGGAGGGGAGTTTGGGGGAAAGTGGATACAGTGTATGTACTGCTGGGTCCCTTTGCTGTTCACGTGAAACTATCACAACATTGTTAGTCAGTTATACCCAATACAAAATAAAAAGTTAAAAAAAAGCACACCAAATCTAGGGTGTTTTGTTATGGCAGCCCAAGCAAACTAAGGCAGATTAATATCTGGATACCTAACTTATCATGCAAATTGATTTTCATATCAAAGGCTGAGCTATTCCAATCTGGATCCCAAGGGACTCTCGGTAGTTTGGCAATTTAGGGATACCTTTCCAAATGTCATGGTCTTCTGTGTCTTCACATCCACGAAATAAATCACATTTGGAGACAGAAGCTAAGGATTTGGCTAGGCTCTGCTCTGCCATGTTAGTTTCTCATTAGCTTCACCCACCTCTGCCACTAACCAGCGGTGCAAACTCAGGTAAGCCACTTAACCTCTCTGTTTTATAGTTCTTCCGTGCCTGGTGGCTCAGAGGTAAAGAATTTGCCTGCAGTGCAGGAGACCCGGGTTTGATCCCTGGGGATGAGCTGATCCTTGAAAAGAGAATGGCTACCATCTCCAGTGTTATCACCTGGGGATCTCCATGGACAGAGAAGTCTGGCAGGCTACAATGCATGGGGTCACAAAGCGTCAAACATGACTGAGCAACTAACAATTTCTTTCATCTTACAAGGGCAAGACACCATTGGGTCTGTGAAAGTACTGAAAATTCTGAAGGTTTAAAAAAACAAAAACAATTTTTTTCACTAAACAAGCATCTCTTCATTGCTGATGAAGGACCTCTGAGTTTGAAGTCAGGGCTTCTGAGCTGTTCAGAGGTGGTAACAACCAGCAGTTTGCATGACTCTTTGAGACATTCCTGTACCTCATTCCACTGATTCCGTAAGATGGAACCTTGACAAGGACATTTCAGAGGCCTTGGGAAGAGAGGTTCCCTCATTCAGCAGAGGTGGTTGGAACACGCTTCTAGTGGCCTTGTCCCTGTGCTGTGTGCAGGTTGGAGCCGCCAGTGAGGTCAGGCAGCAAGCCTCGGCAGGCATCCGAGGCCAGCCACCCCTCCATCATTGTCAATAAGCGAGATGGAGAGACCTGTACATCATTTCATTTACTATTGCAATGATTACATAGCTCATTGCCTTCCCATTGTTTCAGTGATAGATTTAATTAACTTCCAATTAATCATAGAGGGTGATATTTAATGCTCAGCCCAGCACTGAGCACAGTGTCACAGACCAAAGAATATATTCTGAAGGCTTCAGTAATCAAGAGGTCATGGAAGATAGATGCTCTTCACTGAAGGAGAGGGAAGATAAATCTGTGTGTCCAGACCACTCTGGCTAACTGTTTTAGGATAATTGTTTTGCATCCAAATGATAACTTTCCATAAGGCCCAACCATGCACAGCACAGGAGAGATAGATGGAGGGAGAGAGAGATAATAGGGTTACAATATGGAGAATTCACTTGGCTGTAATTCCCATCTGATGCCAACCAGACCGAGCTCACCAGGGAATTCTGCTTGGATCTGCAAGAGCACAAGTGCTATAGATGGTCTATCTTAGGACCTTATGCTGAAGAGACACTCAATAAATCTTTGTCCTGTGAATGAGAAAGGAGGCCCAGAGATTTTGGTTAGATTGGCTTTTTGTTTTTAGGAATCATGAGGGCATACTGACGTTTTGCTCATAATGTGATTCCAGGTATTTTTGTCTTCTGTTTCTTGCATATCTGAACAATGAAAGGGCAAGGTCCCTGGATCTAGCAGTCACTCACAATGCTGAGTCCTCAAAGCAATGTGATCCTTGTGACAGAAGATTCCTCAGCTATATGCCCAGGAAACTAAAACGTTTTTAATGAAGTAGATCAGAATCTCCGAGAAAAAGATTCTAATAGTTTCCTGAACACTCTGTTAGAAACTCTGTTTTGACTCAGAACACAAAAACATACTTAAGGAAATCAATTATACTTCTTGTATTTACATTGACATTCAGGTAATGGTCTGATAACAAGTAATAATACAGATATCGCCTTTTATTTAATCTCTATTTATTCATGTATTCATAAGTATGTGCTAAGCATTTTTAATTTAATAAAATTTATGTATTATTTCAATGTCCAGAACAATAAAATCTCAGGATAAAAAAAAATAAATCAAACCGAAATGTAAAGTTGTTGTTGACAAAACTTGACTAGGAGTGATACCAAAATTTTGGGGAAACGTGGTTGTTTTTGACATGTGTATTTCTTTTGGAGAAAGTGCCCATAGTTCTATAAGTGGTTTTTGCAACCTTTAACCCCAAAGAGGTATAGTATATCTGTGCCAATTGATATGAAATAAGTACCTACTAACCAATTTCATGGACTTACATAATCCCTGTTCTCAGAAAAGTAAGATGTGGCATTATGTCTGGCATCTGTAACAACTTTAGATAAATTATTTCTGCAATTAGCTCTTCAGAATAAGATTTAAGTTTAGGTTACACATAAAACAGTCCTTAGAAATGCTGTCTACTTTAAGTCCTAGGAGAGCTGCAGCTGACAAATAGCATACTTAGTGGCTAAATATGCTTGTGGTTTTGTTTTTTTTTTTTGGTTACATCACAGGGCATATGGGGTCTTAATCCCCAACCAGGGATTGAACCTATGCCCCCTTCAGCGGAAGCATGGATTCTTAACCACTGGACCATCAGGGAAGTTCCTGAATATGCTTATGGTTGTTATGGGAGTGTGTGTGTGTTTGTTGGTGTGTGTATGAGCATGCACACCGCAGGACTCAAAGCTCTAGAAATAACTTGACAGAGAGAGTAAAGCCTGGAGCAGTCCATCTGGTCCACTTTACTACACCCACCAGGAGCCAAATGCAAAGCAAGAAGCACATGCCTTGCTTTATGATGGAGATGCCCCCCTTCACTTTGCGGTGAACAAATTGGAGATGGAACAAGAATGAACTCTGGTATCATCTACCTGCCCTTCCAGTCAAGAGGTTGACATCTGAGCAGGGCCGTGAGATTACAGTCATGACCCAGTAGAAAAGAATGAGAGACATTTGCCACTCTTGTTTCACTGCTGGTCATAAAAATGCATTAAGTTTGGCGTGAGTTTCTGTTCTTGTTGAAAGGGTCATCACGGGAAGGCAGAAGCAGGAGAAGCCCCCAGAGGATTCCCTGGGAAGGATCATAACATGTGCCTGGTTTGCTCTCTTACCAGGGACTTGAATGATTTCCCCCTTTGATCTGGGGAGGCCACTAGAATATACTTATTTGGGCATAAAAATGAGGATTCCCTTTCAGGACTAGTTGAGCAAAGAATCTATAGGATACAGGCTGTGTGAATATAATCCAACCATTTGAGTACCCAAGGGAAATAACAGCAGAAACCTATGTGTATCATGTAATTTATCAGGACAAAGAATACAGTGTACCAAGGTGGTCTGGGCTTTCCAGGTGGCGCTAGTGATACAGAGCCCACCTGCCAATGCAGGGGCATAGGAGCCTTGGGTGCCATCTCTTGGTTGGGAAGATCCCCTGGAGGAGGGCATGGCAATCCTCTCCAGTATACTTTCTCGGAAAGTTCCCATGGACAGAGGAGCCTGGAGGGCTACAGTCCAGAGAGTTGCAGAGAGTTGGACACAACTGAATCGACAGCGTGCCACCCAAGTTGGTCTACTAGCTCCTAAGCTGTTTTCCAGGCAATTTTGTCAGGAGAGACACTGGCCAAAACCTTCTGCCCTGGCTAGGCAAGATAGTAGACACTTGCACCCATTATCTTAATAACAGGAAGTCCTAAATAGGAACTCAAAGCTAACAAGATAATATGAACTGGAAGAATTCAGGAAAGGTCAAAAGGAAAGTGGAGATGCTAGTCCATTTGTCCTACTAACCTCCCAGAATCCTTCTTGCTGGAATCTGTCTTAGCCAAATGATGTGTGTGCCATCAGTAAGGATCCTGAGTCAGAACGACAACCCCAAAATTAATCCCATCAGCATCAAACCTGAGACTTTGAGCCACATGGTAGAGATGTTCTCCTGGGTTGACTTACCTTCCTGCTCTCCAACCAGATGCCCTTTCTCTATAAATTCTCTTATTTTGTCAGCATGTGTGTCTCCTTGGACAAATCATTCCTGAGAGTTAGACAAGAGTCCACTCTTCTTGGGACATTTCTTTGCTCCCTTAGGAACCAGTACTTCCTGATTCCCTGTATCTCTACACACTTCTCATATAGTCCTTGGTGCAGATTCTCTCTCTTTAGATATTGCTTTTCTTAGATGTTTCATGTTATCAAAACCATCCAGTTCTCCATCTCATTTCTTTTGGAAATATGCCTTTTTCAAGAATTGCATGCATTCTGATCACTTAATCCCTACGGAGGTACATATATGTGCTAATGGTTTGATATCTCTTAACATATTTGCATTTGGTTGTTTTTTGAGAGAAACCCTGTCTTTATTTGAAGGAATAAATCTATGGTAGTAAAACTCAGTTTGTCTCAGGGGCTGAGATATTTGGAAGTGGGATGGAGGAAGAATGCAGAAACTAAATCATATTGGATATGCAACTGTGTAGTTTATTATACAAGGATCCAGTTTTTAACTGGTGATCAAGGAGGAATAATTCTCTCTAAAACTCCCCATTTACATTTGTCTCTAAATAAAAATAGGGATTTTCAAAGCACTCATCCTGCAATCACTTTCATAGGCTCTTGATAACATGGAGTTCCTTGATATTAAGTTAATTCAAAACAAGTTTAATGTTTGCTGTGTCACAGACCTGGTGGTTAGTGCTGGAATACAAAGGCACAATCTCTAAATTCAGGTTAGTGTTGGAGATGGACAAGCAAGCGGATAATTTTAACACAAGTGATACACCCTGGGATGGAGTCATTGTAGAGAGACACCTAACTTGTATAAGGAAACAGGGAAGGGTTCCTGAATAGGCATGCCTTATTGGAAATGGAGGAATTAGGTGTGGGGGGAAAAGTCTGCCATTAGTTAGGCTAAGATCAAATAATAGACTTCAAAACACAGTGGCTTCAACAGGGTAAATGCAGATATCTCTCATGAAAACCTAGAGATAAGAGGCTTAGAGGGATGCAGCTATTTTTAGCAAGTGCTTTTTGCCTCTAGGTCCAAGAGAGATGCTTTGCTGCAG
>SJYW01035770.1:314031-335636 GCA_006410735.1 Raphicerus campestris | reverse complement strand
GTGCTGGTTTGATCTCTTTCAGGTTAGTCTCAATGATTCCCACAATCAGATGGTGGTCCACTGGGCTGGCGAGAAGAGCAACGTCATCGTGGCCTTGGCCCGGGACAGCCTGGCGCTGGCGAAGCCCAAGAGCAGTGACGTGAGTATTGTTGTTGCTCCAGCAGTCCCTCTAAGGTGCCAGGGCGCCTGTTTCTCCTCCACTGGGGTTATTATCCTGCCAGGCAAAATATCGAGTAATTGAGGAGTCGGGAAAATCATATATAACCCTTATTTGCTGAACACAGGGTGCTGTACTCAGAGTTGCAGTGAGACCCGTGTGATGTGTGGTGACTTTTGTGCAATGGTAGGGTGTGCTCGGGGGCTTCCCACGTGGCTCAGCAGTAAGAGTCTGCCTGCCCATGCAGGAGACCTGGGTTTGATCCCTTGGTGGGGAAGATCTCCTGGAGAAGGAGATGCAGCCACTTCAGTATTCTGGCCTGGAGAATCCCTCGCACAGAGGAGCCTGGGGGCTACAGTCCATGGGGTCACAAAGAGTCAAATACGACTTAGCAACTAAAAACAACAGCAAGGGTATGATCTGGATCGTGCATCTGCTCAGCAGAATGCCAGAAGCGTTTTCCTGGACAAAGCTGCCCATCGGCAGCTGAGCCCAATGGAATCGAGTTGGTCTTTCCTTGTGCTGATTTCTGCTAACTTGTTACAGTTGGGCGAGTCCTTCAGTCTGAATTGCTCATCCTCTTAATTTCCACAGTTGGCTCTTTACGATGTTTAATTGTCTAGGTGCTTTGAAGACTTTAGGCCAAGGGATCACACACTCAAAGACCTGTGATAGGGGCCTTGTAGGTAAGGGTCGGGGGTGAAGCTGCCCCCAGGCTTACACCACCCGTTACCTCTGAGAGGAAGAGGGATCTCTCCCATTATTCTTGACGTCTACAGCCTTCTGGGACGTTATTTTGTTCTCCCACTTTTTAGAGAGATGCAGGTTCAAGAAACAGTCTCCAGTATTGATTTGAGCATGATGCGTGGTGATGGATGCTTGCTTCTTGGCCTCAGTTTATGAGAGACTCTGGAAAGTGGGAGGGACTTTGAGCTTCTGGGCTGTTATTATCAGCTTTCAGCTCTGGTTGCCGTGTGGCTGGATCTGATTTTTCGAGAGAAATTCAGAGGTGAGGTTGTTGTTGTTTTTTTTTTTTTTCAGAGGTGGGGATTTTTACAAGAAACTGCTGAGTCTTATAAGTTGGCAGCTGATGGATAGTTTTTATAAACCCTGTGTGGGCCAAGTAAAACATATATGAGGACCAGAGTGAGCCCTTGGGTCCCGTCTGTAGCCCCTGCTCCAGACATCCCTGCCCCCGCCACCACTTGTGGGGAAGGGAAATAGGGCCTGCCTCAGGTCAGGGTCTGACGTCACAGGGTGAGGCTGTGGACAGAAAAGCCCACTGTGGAGCCTGGTCACTCAGCACTCGGGCCAGAGAAAAACTCCTGAAGAGTTGGCTAGCCCTGCCCCATCAGCCCAGTGGACACGTTTGTAATTCTGGGGCCTGGATTTGGTGTCTGAGGGGCCCCTCGCTCTGTGTCCACCATCTGGGTTTCATGTGCTCCAGGGTCGGGGACCAGAGGTGCCCCAGGGACTGTTTTCTAGTGGGTCAAATAGGGGCAGCCACAGATGGAGAGGGCAGATGAAGGCCTGGCCATAACGATGTGTAACTTGGCTCAGGGTGGGTGCCCACCAGTGGTAGTGGGAAACCACTGCAGCTGACAGCTGGTCTGGGTGCAGTGATGTGGGGCCGGGCTGAGCTTGTTTGGAGCTGTGAGGTTGGCCCAGTTATAGATTCGGGCAGGGTTGGCAAGCACAGACGGCAGTGTATCGATGACAGCTGGCCCGAGAGTTTTAGCCTGCTTTATTCAGCACTGTCACCGTCTAGCGGCATCTCTTTTAAGCACAGGTGGCAGCTCTCTGCCCTACTGTGTTGAGAAATCCTCCTTAGGGTATTTATTTTAAGAATCTTTGTCCAGATGGTATTTCTGTTAAGACAGGTAAAGACCTATCTTTCTACTGTTTTGCTGGACAAACAGGAGCCCAGAGGCATGGGGTGATTTGCATGGGGTCCCTTGGCATGTGTGTGGGAGGGTTGGGGCTACGACCTGATCATGTACTCAGTATGTGAGAATGTAATGTAGCCAGGGTGACCAGCATAGGCTTTAGAACTGAAAGACCTACATCCTGGGACCCTCCTCAGTCATGGATGAACCAGGAAGAATGGTCACCCTACATACACTGACAATCTATCCAAACCCAATGGAGAAGGAAATGTCAACCCACTCAGTGTCCTTGCCTGGGAAATCCCACGGACAGAGGGAGCCTGTAGGGCTACAGTCCATGGAGTTGCAAAAGAATTGGACACGACTTAGTGTCAACAACACCCAAACCTATTTCTCCTTCTGCCTAAGTATTTGGGTGATTCTTACTAAGGACTGATTGAACTTTTGAAACAAGAACCTATTCTGGAATGAAGTATACGCTAAGATTAAGTGGGGAGGAAACTTCATGCTTGGAGATAGTAAATCAGGATGGCAGAGATTTCTCTCATCAGTATATCAGCTGCATTAAAGAACTGGCAGATGAAACTGAGATGGTCTGATGTGAAAAGTTAATTCAAAAATAAATTCTGACTCAGAGGCAGGAGTAGCTGGTGCCAGAGTAGTAACAATCTAAATTTTCTCTGAGGACTGGAAGCATGGTTTCCAGGGCCCCACCAGCATCCAGAAGGTAAAGGATGTATACAGATCAGGAGCTGTGTGCGTGTTGGAGAATGGCCAACTCATAGATATTCAGCGTATAAAAAAGGGACGACCTGGAAGTTGGAATCTCAGAAGATTTGCTTTTAAGCAGGAAGAAACAAAATAATATCCTGGTGAACTTGTGGCCAGTGATTCTGTGAAGCACGGCTCCTACAGGATCCTTCTTTTTCTATGTTAAATCTGGAGATAAAAGAAAACTGTAAGTGTTGTTTTTCTTGATTGTCCCTGCCTCTCATTTCTGCATTCTTCTGACCTATTTTATCAAATACCCACCAGTTGCCACATAATATGACCCAAGAAGTTTCCAGAAATATTGTCCACTAGATCAGAATCACCCAGCGTAGGCATCAGGAATGGTGGGGATCATTGCCCTTGTACCCAGAGTTGTGGGCATTGCAGTTGCTGCCTCTGGGGACTGGCTGGGAAGCAGGGCCTTCACTTGCCAACAGCGCAGAACTTGGTAGCCTATGGGAGCTGGTGTCTAGCTGAGCCCCAGCTCTGAGAACTGAGCGCGTGGGTTTGAATCCTGGCTCTACCATTCATCAGCTGTCTGACCTTCAGCCAAACCCTTCACTTCCCCTTGGTTTTCTCATCCATCAATGGGAAATCTTGTGATTTTGTCCTTGTGACATCTTGCTCCCCAAAGGGTGGTATGCTGAGCTGCAGTACGGGGGTTTTCTGTAGGATGGTTGGAAATGCAGAATCTCAGTTCTCACCCTGGGACTTCCTGAATCTGAGGTTTGCATTCTGACCTGTGTCCTGCGGGGTGATTTGTAGGCATGTTTGAGAAGCACTGGTGTCAAGTACTTAGAACGGCACCAGACACGGAGATGTTTTCTGGATGTTTACCCCTTCTTCCCCTCCTCTTCCCTTTTCCGCTCTTCTCTTCCCCCTCCTCCTCCTTATTACATAGTTTTGATGTACAGGAGAAATAATTTAAAAACGTTTACCTCAAAGGACCATCTTTATAGGTAAGACTCATTTAACTAGTAACTTTTGGCAGTTTAGAAACTAGTGATGGCATTGAGAGATACAGACTGCTATATATAAAATAAAAAGGCCACAAAGGTATAGTGTCCAGTGCATGGAAATGGAGCCATTATTTTGTAATAACTTTACATGGAATATAATCTATAAAAATATGGAATCACTATGTTGTCCACCACTAATATAATACTGTAGATCAACTGTACTTCAGTTGGAAAAGAAAAAAACACTCCTCGCTTTAATTCTTAGGGAATTGTGTCCTCTCAAGGCCAGAGAGGATGAATTAGGGCAGAAACCTGTGTCTGGATGCAAAACAAACTGCAGAACCCAAGGTGAGTGAGCCTCGGCAGTTTGCCCTACAACACCTGGAGCTCACTGTGGGCAGTGAGCCAGGCAGCAGCCTAGGGCTGCCACGAGGAAAAGACCCCCCCACCCTGACCCAGAATGTACCAGCGGGGGTGCAGTGTGGATGCTCTGAGGCCATCAACCTGCTTGGTCTTCTTATCTGAACAACTGGCAGAGAACCTTCCAGGCTCCTTCTCCTGGGAGGAAGGTAGATAGCTGTGCGTGGCCCCGAGCTTGCATTTGCCCTGTTGATTCATTGATCAAATAGGAATGAGAATTGTGAGGACAGGATCAAAATACTGTGCTAGAATTGTTTAGCCTGGAGAAAGGAAGGTTGGTGAGCAGTTTGAGAGCTGCAGGCATAGCAAGGACCCTCACGTTCCCAGTCATAACTTCTGTTTAGTATAAGCCCCAAACGACAGGGTTTGCGTACAGACGAGAATGTTAGGGAGGGGCTTTTGGTCAGAGGGTGGTTGCCCCTCTACCACCAGTGAGAGGTGTGTTGGGGAATCCAGGGAAAGCCCTGTGTCTCGTTTAAGGTGGTGTTTGCTGGGTGGTAGCTTTGGTGTTTTTCTTCCTGTTGAGCGGAGAGATGGAGGAGGATGTTCACCCAGAAGGCTGACTTGTGAGCCTGGAAAGTCAGCGCGTCTTGGGCTGGGAGGAACCTGTCCTGGTTTTGTCCCTTTCAAGCAGCTTGACCTTGGCCTCGTGGTTCATTTCTTGGAGTCTTAGATTTTGTTTTCTCTTATATAAGGAAGTAGTTGTTCTCTCAGTCACTTAAGGATCCAGTCATCTCACTCTTGTTCATTTATGGAGCACGTGTGTTTACTCATGCTGTGGTTTATAATGACACTTTATTTATTCCAGAAATCTTCCCTGCACACCTGCTATGTTCCAGGTCCATGGAGGGCAGGGAAGAGACTCATTCAACAGAGTTTTTAAAGATGCAGAGAGATGATGTGTACAAAAGAGTGTGCCCGTGTGCGTGCTCAGTGGCTTCAGGCACATCTGACTCTGCAACCCATGAACCGTAGACTGTCAGGCGCCTGTGTGCATGGGATTCTCCAGGAATAATACTGGAGTGGGCTGCCATGCCCTCCTCCAGGCTATCTTCTTGACCCAGGGATCAAGTCCGCATCCCCTTTGTCTTCTGCATTGCAGGTGGATTCTTTACCCACTGAGCCACCTAGGAAGCTCATACAAAAGAGTATTGTTACTGAAAAATGCTGCCCTGATATGAACTTATTATTACACTGGTGTCTCTGAGAAGGTGACTCGGAGTGGATTTTCCATTTAGGGGATTCTGGGGCTAGAAGTGACCTGAGCTCCCTTTTGGAGAAGCCGTCAGTTTGCTCCATGTGACTTTGAGTGTCGGAAGAGACCCTTCTTTCTTTTCTCGGCCTGGAGGGTGGAAGTGAGAAAGCACTACTTTCTTCCAGCCTCTCAGGTGATCTGTGAGCTCGCAAGCTGCTGACTTTCAGAAGCTGTTTTTGTGGCAGCCCCTTACTGTGTGTTTAGTAGTTGGGGTCATGTGCTGTATTTAAGTGTGTGTGTTTGTAACAGGGATTCTTCAGATACCGGCAGAGACTCTTTCTGTGCTCTTCCAACCTCGACATCTAATAAATATTAATGACCCATGTGTGTGCTCAATTTTCTTTGCACAAACCTCATATCGTTCATTGTTTACGGGGGGTCATTGTTCGCAAGCAGTGATGTGTTCACATGCTCGTGGTGTGAAGGGCTGTGTCTTCGTATGCCTGGTGTTTAGCACAGGACCTGGCTCATGTGACGCCCTCGGAATGTGTTGCTGCTGATGTCAACGGGATTCATCCCCAGTTCCCATTCCTTCATGGGCCTCACCTGTCCTTTATCTTTAATGCTTCCCCCAGTTCTAAGTCAGTGTTGTTAGTATTATCTTCATCTGTCAGGCTTCTTTTTAACCCACTGATTAATTTCAGAGTGAATGGGGTAGGGAAGTCTAGGGTCTGAATATCTGACAGCTTCCATTTCTTCCATCCGTTTCTGGAGTTGGGACGGCTATCAGGTTTCTGGCTTTAGAGGCAGGCAGCCTGGGTCAGGATGCCACACTGCTTCTTGCTTTGTTACTTTGGCAAATGACTCATCAGCCCCCGTTGCCCTGTCTGTAAGATGGTTTTAATAATTGCGGTTGCTGTGTAGGGTGGGGGCGAGAGCTCGCTGAGCTCATCATGTGAGGAGGGTGGCACACGAGTTACCCTTCTGTTTCATACCTGTGGTTACTGGGGAGCTGGAAATGTGGAAGCAGCAGAGAAATAAATACCATTGGCACCTGCACAGACCTGTCTGCTATTCCCCCAAACTCAGAATCAGTCCCCTGTGTTACAGGGTCAGAAGACATGGGTGCTGGAGCAGCGTTCTGGGACCCTGTGTGCAGCCTCCATGCATGTTTAGTCACTTAGTACTGCCCTCTTTTTTTAAAAATTTATATCTCTGGGGCTACTCTGTGAAAACCTAAGAGGGTTTTTTTACTCTTCTGGAATGCTGTAAGGACAGAACTTCCCAGCAGAGGGACGAGAATTAGATTACCTTTTGGGGACATTTCAACAGATAGCAAAACAAATTCTCAATCCCTTCCCCTCAGTCAACCACATTTTCCGGTCTGGGCCTCTGGATATAATTTGTTAAAACACTCAGCCTGGCCGTGGTGAGGAGCTTATCATGGTTTCTGTCCACACGTCCCCCTCCAGGGAATCATCGTGGCCTCAGAAAAGAGGCCACCAGCTTGGGGACAGACGCAGAGGTCGACTGCTCCTTCTCTGTGGGTTGTCTTCACGTCTGTGATTTCTTGGTATCGGGGACCCATCAGGACCCGCATGCGGGATGCTGGGGGGCGTATTCGCAAGCGGAGCCGGAGCCGCCCTTCTGCCGCATCTCTCACTGATCTTTTTCTTCCTTCTCGACACCTCCTCCAGGTGTACGTGTCCTACGACTACGGAAGGTCATTCAAGAGAATCTCAGAGAAGCTGAACTTCGGTGAGGGGAACAGCAGCGAAGCTGTGATCGCCCAGTTCTACCACAGTCCTGCGGACAACAAGCGTGTAAGGATGTCACCCCCTGTGACTGTGTAGGGCTGGCTGGTTAGAGGCGGCTGGGAGACGGGACTCTTGGGGCATCTTTGCAGCATGGCTGGCGTCTGAGGGCTGTTTTTCTGCTCACCTGGGAGTCGGTGACAGAAATCACTCTCAGGGCGGGACTGTGCATAATCAAGCAGGCTGGGTTCCTGGCCAGGCAGGATTTCTAGACAAACAAAGGCAGATTAAAGCACAGAAAGTCTGCCAGCTGCCAAACAAATTGCCTGACTCATACATAGGTGGCAAAAACCTGGATCCACCGGGACTTGCACTGAGGTCTAATCTGTCTTCCAGGGCGGCTGCCAAAGTCTTGGTTTTATGGGCCTCACTAGTGTGTGCACACACGTGTGTTTGTGTATGTGCACTGCCTTCCCTCCCACCTATACTGGGTCTAGAAAGGAAAACCAGGGCAGCTGATACCTCTGGCGCTCCTGATTTGTTTTCCCAGCTGGCTGGCCCGGGGCTGTGGTCCTACAGTGGTAGCTGGGCAGTTTGGTTTGGAGGAAGCCTTGACTTGAGATTGCTTTGGGCCCCAGGAGGAAAGGGGTGTGTGTGTGCAGGAGTCAGGCAGCCTCCTGGTTAGCTAGCTTTAGCTCGCAGACTTGTCTGTGGTTGCTTTCTTCCCCACTCTAGTGATCCCCCACTCATTCCCAGGATAGGGTGGAGGGCTGCTTCAAAGGATGCTGAAAAACTAGCCCCTTAGCAGCAAAAGTGCAGGAGTGGGTAGCTGCTGCTTTTTGCTCATCCATGAAGGAAGGAGAGTGAGAAATCCACAGGGTCCTCTGACCAGGTCCCCTGCCCCCCTCCCCTACACACTACCCCACCCCACCCAACCCCAGTGCTGGCTTCTCAGGTTGCCTGTGGTCTGTGAGCAGGGACTGTATTCAAAATATTTAGCCACTGGAAGGGCACTGACCAATCAGAACAGACGGGATCTGAACAGAGCTGGGTACTGAAGGCCACCCTGCTGAGCCAGGCATTAACCTTTCAGTTGCTGGATTGTGGGCAGGTCCTGGGGAAGGGGCAAGGCCACTGGGACTTTAGACGAGGCCTCTCATGGGTTTAAATGGGCTGTTTACTAACAGAAGCAATTGTGTTTTTATTTAATTTCTTTTAAATTGAATTTTAGTCGATTTACAGTGTTTGTTGTGCCAGTCTCACCTGTACGGCAAGAAGCAATTGTATTTCTATTTTAATTATTTTATTTAAAGAATTGAAGTATAGTTGATTTACAGTGTTGTGTTAATCTCTGCTGTATAGCAGGAAGCAATTTTTTTTAAAATATTTTTTTGATATGGCTCATTTTTAAAGTCTTTGTTGAATCTGGTTGTCATGTTGCTTCTGTTTTCTGTTTTTGGTTTCTTGGCTATGGGGCAGGTGGGATCTTAACTCCCTGACCAGGGATCAAACCCACAACTCTTGCACTGGAAGTATGGAGTCTTAACCACTGGACCTCCAAGGAAGTCATAGCAGTTTAAAAAAAAAACAACAACACTTGAATAGTTATTACTGGTACCCTCTAGTTGCTATCAGCCTTGCCTGCTAATCCTTGCATTGCAGGCAGATTCTTTACCATCTTAGCCACCCAGGGAAGCCCCTTGCATGATGATCTCAAAGGTGAGGGGCAGTTAGGACAGATGCCTCTCTAACCTGACTCCAGGGTGACAGAACATCCTGGAGAAGAGCACAGAAAGGTGTTGAAGGGAGTGGCCTCCCTGTGCCCTGCCCCCACTGCACTGGGGCCAGGCATGCCGGGGTTGCGGATTCCCAGTACCTTGAGTGATCGAGGAGCCCTGCCCCAGGGTCCAGCTCCCTTCCCTGGCTGCATCTCCTGTGGATCCATCTGTGTGCCCCCGCCTCACAAGAATCATACAGCCCTTGGGATAATTTCTTTGAGAGGTTGTATGTATTTTTGTTTAGTCACTAAGTATGTCTCTTTGTAATCCCGTGGACTGTAGCTCACCAGGCTCCTTGGTCCATGGGATTTCCCAGGCAAGAGTACAGGAGCAGGTTGCCATTTCCTTCTCCAGGGGATCTTCCTGGACCAGGGATTGAACCTGTGTCTCCTGCACTGGCAGGCGGATTCTTTACCACTGAACCACCAGGGAAGTGTTAGTTTATTCATTGCTCAGTCTTGTTCGACTCCTTGTGACCCCATGGACTATAGCCCGCCAGGCTCCTCTGTCCATGGAACTCTCCAGGCAAGAAGACTGGAGTGGGTTGCCATTTCCTTCTCAAGGGGATTTTCCTGACCTAGGGATCGAACCCAGGTCTCCCACATTGTAGGCAGACTCTTTACCATCTGAGCCACCAGGGAAGCTGTGTCCCCAAATTAACTCTTGCTGCAGTTGTGGCCTTGAAGCTGCCTGGTTGTCCCTGTAGAGTCTGTTTTCAGCCCCATCTCGTGCCTTCGTCACCTCAGCCGCAGGGCACGGCTGTCTGTGAGCAGGCTTGTCTCCCTTCCTGCTTGTCTCAGGTTGTGGTGAGCAACCTGCTAAGTCCGCCCATCAGAAGAGGCAGAACACAGGAAAGATTGTGGGCTTGTGGGGTGGGGTGTCGGGGTTAGTGTAGGAAGAAGATCTGGGGCCTTTGGAGCAGAAGGAGCAGGGCAGGGCGCAGGGTCTTGGGTCCAGACGGGAGGAGAAGCGGGGGATGGTGGCAGTGAAGGAGCTCCAGGGACTGCGGGTGAGGTGCAAGAAGAGGGCCTACGACCTCAGAGCCGTCCCCTGAAGGGCAGCACTGCTCAGACTCCTGGGGCTGAGCCGAGGATGGTTAGGAGTTGGTGCAGAGGGCTGCCTCCTTGGAGGACTTGTTGGCGGTTGGACGTGTGGCCTGGAGCAGGCTCTGTGAAGTTAGGCATGGGGTTCCTGATTGCCCAGAGGAGGCTGTTACCCCTCCTCAGACCTCTCAGGGGGGAAGTGACTCTTAACTGTGCTGATGACGTCACTTACTTTTGCCTTTGTGCCTTGGAAGGCAGATCGCCCCCTCCAGACCTGCCCCTTCCTGAGAAACATCACTCAGGTCTAATTGCTTTGCTCCCCTCACTCCAACCCCCGAAAGGTGCTAGGTCCTGGCAAGTCACCTGTTCACAAATGTTTTCACTGTGGCTGCCGCGGAGGGCAATTGAAACTGGTTGAAATGACTGTTAACAGCTGCTAGGAAAGGTCAAGATGTCACGAAAAGGAACACGAAAGTCTGGTGGGGGTGTGTGGCCTCCAGAAGGGGAAAGATGGTGTTGCTTTAGGCAAATGGACGGCTGTGGGGTCATGTGAGAGTTTGGGTCTATTTTCAAACCGGCCTGCCATCCCACTTCCTTCTTCGTGGACCCATGTGCTGACGCCTGGACCAGCGTGCAACTCTGACCACCTGGCAGTTCCACCAGCTTCTTGAGGAACCCGAGACCAGTCAGCAGTGTCCAGACGTGTCGGGGCTCTTTTAAGGTCACTGGACGTGCAGTCGGGTTTCTCAGCCTCCACTGATGCGAGAGCTGGTCCTGTCTTTATCCAGAGGGTGGTCCTGGGGAAGAGTGTGAACCGTGCTCTCTCTTTCCCTTGGTTCTCACCTCCTGGGGGTATGTCCCTTCACTGCCTCCTCTGACTGTGCTCTTGGTTTCTCCACTCAGAATCAGAGAGAGTCTCTTATGCTGACACAGAGATGAATTCTGTACTGTCTTTTGTTTTCTTTCTGAGGTCTTTGTATTTTAGGAGGAAATGTAGCTTTAAGCTAAAGGATGAAGCACCTCTGGAACATTAAGTGATTACAGACAGACCAGGAGGTGAGAATGCTCCTGAAGTTGCCCAGCCCAGGAAGCACTTACCTAGTAGGTCAGCTCTGCTGGCCAACCCATGGGGTCACCTGAGCAGACCTGAAAGCCAGGCAGTCCCAAGACTGAAAGCAGAGTGGGACGTTCTGTGCACACATGATAAGGTTAATCGTCGTAGGAGGCACACATGCCTAAGGGCAGAATGGAAGCTGCTGGTCACTAGAGCTGGGGATCGAGTGAGGTGGGACCAGAGACGTGAAGGCTTCGCGGGTGCTCGGGATTAGGCCTGGAGCCTCAGAGATGGGCACAATTTCTGTAGCTGGAGCAGGGCTGGTGGGAGCTCTTGGGAATGAGAAGGGCATAGGCAGAGGCTTCAGGATGCCAAATGTGGTTTCCTTGCAGGTGGGGAGGGGAGAGTTTGCACTGAATGGCTTTGTGATGTCGTTGGGGCCCCATCTGAAGAGGGAGCAGCTTGCCTTCTGCCTGGAGGACTGGAGGGAGCCATGGAGTGGTCCGAGGTGGGGAGTTACTGTGAATACAATCTCTTAGGAACATGTGTCTGCCGACAGCTGCAGGATGGTCTGGACGGGCAAGAGTAGAGAAGGGTCAGAAAGGGAGCCCATGACTAGCCTACGCATGAAGCTGCCCACTCATCTGACCAAACCGAGGATCACCCTTTAAGTGTCTCACTCCCTGCTGGTCCTGGAAGCCAGGAGGATGAATAAAACCCAGTGCTGACCCCCCAGTTTCCTCGGAGTGTCTAGTAGGGCCGCAGGGCACACTAGGAGCCCTGGGAAGAGAAAGGAAGGCACTCATGGTGAAAAACATTTTAGAAGAAAACATAAGAGGGTGGGCGACTGATTGAGAGGGAGGGCCAGAGGAAGGCAGTGGGAAAGAAGCCTCGTGTGTGTGCTGGGACTGCGCAAGGTGTCACGTGGACAGGACGTGGCATGTGTGGCGGGAGAAGTGGGTTTTAGGGGAAGGTGGCAAAGAATTTGGTGTTGGACAGAGTGGAGTATTTGGCACATCCAGATGGAGGTGCTGAGAAGGTACAAGAAAGACCTGAAATAGACTCTTCTGGGAGATGTCAAGGTGGAGGTGGGGATTTGAGGGTCTCGGAAAGCACGCTTTTGGAGGCAGTGGCGGAAGCTTTGTGGGAGGATGAACCGTAAACCAAGGTCGTAGCCGAGGATGGAGGGAGTCAGGGAGGTCACCCAAGGGCAAGGAGCTGAAGAAGACAGGAGCTGGCGAGAGAGAAGCAGAGACAAATGGGCAGGGGTGGGGTGTGGAGCGTTGATGAGACAGTATCCAGAAGGCAAGAGGGTTTCCAGGGGAGCCTGAGGAATGGATTAAGAGCAGAGGCACATCACTGCTCCTAGCAGTCCAGGCTGAGACCTATGGGTTCAATTTGGGAAGTCTGCCTTTTAAAAAAGTTTATTTATTTTTATTTGAAGGGTAATTGCTTTACAGTATTGTGTTGGTTCCTACCATGCATCAACATGAATCAACCGTGGGTATATGTGTATGTCCAGGCTTCCCCAGTGGCTCAGTGGTAAAGAAGCTGCCTGCAATGCAGGAGCTGCAGGTTTGATCCCTAGGTTGGGAAGATCCCCTGGAGGAGGGCACAGCAACCCACTCCAATGTTCTTGCCTGGAGAATCCCATGGACAGAGGAGCCTGGCGGGCTACAGTCGCAGAGAGTCAGAAATGACTGAAGCTACTTAGCACACATGCATGAATACATATGTCTCCTCTCTCTTGAACCTCTCCTCCCTCCCTCCCCATCTCATCCCTGTAGGTTGGTACAGAGTCTTGGTTTGAGCTCCCTGAGTCCTGCAGCAAATTCCTGTTGGCTGTCTGTTTTACATATGGTAGCGTAAGAGAATCCCAGGGATGGGGGAGCCTGGTGGGCTGCCATCTATGGGGCCGCAGAGTCGGACACGACTGAAGCGACTTAGCAGCAGCAGCAGCAGCGTACCTGTTTCCGTGCTCCTCTCTCCATTCGTCTCACCTTCTTCTTCCGCCCCCACCTGTGTCCAGAAGTCTGTTCGCTATGTCTGTGTCTCCACTGTTGCCCTGACCGTAGGTCTACCGGTACCGTCTTTCTAGATTCCATATATACGTGTTAGTATACGAAGCTTGTTTTTCTCTTCCTGAGGTCCTTCACTCTGTATAACAGGCTCTAGGTTGTTGAAAGGAGAGTGGTGAGGATTGATGAACCAGCCGGACACTGCTGTGTGTGCTGCTGCCCCCTAGTCATCTTGGGGGGCTGACTGCTCTCAGCATCTGTGTCCTCCTTAGTAAGAGAGAAAGTAACGCTCTCATGGCCTGGAGGTGCTGTGGGCAGTCTGAGGGTGAAAGGAGGCAAGGTGTACGAATGTTCAGCCTACTTCTTGATACAGACCTGGGCGTGTGACTTCCAGGTCTTCAGATGTGAAACTGCAAGCAGCCATCCGGTGGGCGCTTCTGGAGAAAACTTTTGAAACTGAGAGAATACTCCTTCCCCCAGTAACCAAGACAGTTTCAGAGCTGGAAGACGGGCTATGTCATTTCTAGCGGGGGGGGGGCACTTTTATACCCCAAATTATGATGGTCCTTTTAGGGTCATCATTGTTTTTTATCACTGTGCTTTTGGTACGGATAGTTTCTGCTCTGACAGCATTTATTATCCTTTAGAGTGAGATTTAATTAGGCTTCTCCAGAGTCTGGAGTTTGACATTAGATGCTGTGGAGGAAACAACACATAAAACAGGTGCCTGGGGAGTTTTCAGTCTGGATGTGGGGAGCAAGCGGGAGGGAACAGGAGCAGGAACCTATGGCAGCCATGTGCAGACAAGCGCGGCGTGTTCCTGCAGGCTGGGGCTCTGAGTGCTGAATGGGTTCTGAGCTGAAGTGGGGTCTGGAGCAGGTGGGGTCCATTAGGGAACGAGTCCTTGGCCTGATTCCCATGCATCACTGATTTCTGGGACATCCGTGGCCGGCCGGTGGCTGCGGCGCTGGGTCCCTCGGCTCTAGGTTTGGTTCACAGTTGGTCTTGGAGCCATGCTGTGTTCCTGAGAGCGGGGCCGCCCTCCAGCCGCGTGCGCGCACACGCGTTTGTGTGTGTGTGTGTGTGTGTATGCACGCACATGTAGGTCCAGCCACCTTCCGGGGTGGCCAGCCTCAGTTCCTGATGTTCCCCTTGGGCTTTCAAGACTGTCTTCACACCAGTACTGTGTTTCCCCCTCCTCTTTGGTTCTCCAAGTCAAATTGTCCTGGCCGCAGTGTGCTCCTTCCCCATGGGAGTCTTGCCTGCACTATGAGACCTAAATCTCCCGTGGAGTTATGTCCTGTTCTCCAAACCGCAGCTCATCTGTGGCCTGTGCTGTCTCAGGACTCTGTTCATAGTTTCTCAGTTACTTTCATTTCCCCTTGAACTGGAGCTGGCTGTGGGCATGGCTCTCTCCCACATCAGGCTGGAAGGTGCTTAGGAGGAAGCATCATCTGTCTTCTCTGGGGTGCCTCTGGCATCTGGTCCATGGGGAATATTCGGGGCACATTTCTTCAGTGGAATTGCTTTGGTCCTTTCCCCTAGAGAACTCTTTAGGCCGGCAGTCCCTCTCCAGCCAGACTTGTTCAGAGTCGGTCACCCATGCGGGAACAAAATAAGCTGAGGCCCCTGCTCGCCCGCTGGGCCCCAGGGTGAGCCTGCCGGCCCGATTGCCGCTGAGTCCTCAGAGCTGCCCTGTCACTTGGCACCGAGGCATGACGGGGAAGTTCAGCTTCCTGGGTGGGCATGATGTCGGGTATCCTCCCGGAAAGGCCTGTCAGAGTATGCACGGATGGTGAGCAGGCCGGTCCACGCGTACCCAGTTTGGAGAGCAACCCTCTGACTATGACTGGTGACCTTCCTGAAGAGTGAGAAAGGTCAAGTCGGTGGAAAGAAAGGATGGAAAGGCTTGATTAGCTTCATTACCTGGATAAACAGGAGCACCGTCTGGGTTCACTTTGGGCTTTTCACACCCTTCCTTTGCCAAGCCTTGTGTGGTGCACACTAGAGTCTCTTCACTGGTAGCAGATGGCATTAAAGCCACATTCAAGGGCACCACCCTGGCCCTTGCATGCATGGGGACTCAAACTGGGTTGAGGAGGGGGCATCAGGGCCCTGGCTAGGCCTGCTCTGAGCCCCTCTCCTTTCCTCGCAGTACATTTTCACAGATGCTTACGCTCAGTACCTCTGGACCACGTTCGACTTCTGCAACACCATCCAAGGCTTCTCCATCCCATTCCGGGCAGCTGACCTCCTCCTGCACAGCAAGGCCTCCAACCTTCTCCTGGGCTTTGATAGGTCTCACCCCAACAAGCAGGTAAGAGAGCTTTGGGAACGCGGTCAGGTGGTGATTCCAGAGGTTGGTGACCTGTGCAGCTACCATTTCACTTCCCACGGCTACAGAAAAATATATCCCCCTGGTGCTCTTGGTCTGCGTCCCGGCCAGGGAGTGACTGTTAGTTATACATCAGGCCCTTCTCACTGCTCGGGCGCGTCTCTTAGTCCTGGGCATAGATTGGGGCTCTGGAATTGGATCAGAGAGCTAGGTAGAGAAGGCTGATGGCAGTTCTGCTGGGACCTCTTGTTGAATTTCTCTTCTGCCTTTCCCATCCTTGGCCTTCAGCATACTGCCTGTGCCTCTCATTTAGTTGATGTTGTTGTCGTTTAGTCGCTAAATTTTTCAGATTCTTTTCCAACCCTGTGGACTATACCCCACCAGGGTTCTTTGTCCAGACAATAATACTGACATGGGTTGCCATTTCCTTTTCCAGCAGTTCTTCCTGGATCAGGGATGAAACCCACATCTCCTGCATTGCAGGCAGAGTCTTTACCACTGAGCTGCCAAGGAAACACTTATTTAATGTTACCATTAACTTAAATATTCTCCCTTTGTGTGTGTGGGCACACACATATGCGTGTAATATAAATGTGTGCATTTTCCTCCTTTAAGCAAGTTTGAAGGAAAGGTGAGAGATGAGAAGAGAGCCCAGGTAAGTTTCTATCTCAAGGTTGAAACTTGCCATGTCAAGAGTATTGATCTGGCATAATTCTGTGAAACCTGTCAGTCCTGTGGGATTGGGTTCCCAGTGAGTTTCAAATGGCTGTGCTCAGAGGAACCTTGGAACGATTCTTTTTGTTTGCAGGTTTTAACCAAAACATGACCTGTTTAATCTTCGCTTGCCGTAGGAAGTAACCCAAGCTTGGGCTGGGTTGGTTTACCAGGATAGGTGGATGATTGTTCTTTTCAGCCTCCTGTTTCTCACTCCCTGGTCTCCAGGACCACAGGAACCCTAAGTTTTTGTCTTTGGAAGTCGAGGGTCTTGTGCAGAGATCGGCAAGTCAGCTTCTCCTGGCCACACCCTGTGTATTCAGGTGATTCTCTTTGGCGCTCTGATTCTGCACTGAGCCAAAGTCCTTTCCATTCAGCTCTCATTGCTGTGGCCCGCATGGGTTTTTAAGGGCACTGTTTCTCAGATGAGAAGTACTGGGTTTAATCCTTTTGCTTTAACTGCCACTTGAGGATCTTAGGTAACATACAGGATTGGCCAAAAAGTTCATTCAGGTTTCTCTGTAAGCTGGCACCAAAAACCCAAATGAACTTTTTGGCCAAGCCAGTATAATTTCTGATAATCTGTAAAAGGAAGAGAAGCCACGTTTGTTTTTCCTTCCTTCCTATACGAAGGCATTGGGACCTTGGTGACTATGGAGAAGAGCACAGAGGTGATCTGTCCTGTCCTCCCCACCCTTGCTGGCACGTGGGTAACCGAGCTGGCCGAGGTGATCTTGCCTGTCTTCACAGGTGGCATGTTGTGAAGGGTGGGGTTTCCGTGGTGTGTGCTGGCCAGGCCACTCAGGGATCGTATGTTGTGCCTCTTGCATCCTGACCACTTGTCGCTTTGGTCTTTGCAGCTATGGAAATCAGATGACTTTGGCCAGACTTGGATCATGATTCAGGAACATGTGAAGTCTGTTTCTTGGTAAGTCATGCCATCTAAGAAATTAGAATTATATAGTTTCTTTGCTTCAGCTTCTTGCTCCTCCATGTGGGGCGAATCTGCCCTTCTCCAAAAAAGGTGAAGTGTCTGGTTCAGGAAATACACATTCTGGGCCCAAGAATTAGAACTGCAAGTGTAATAGGCTCATCATGGAGGTGAGGAAGGAAGGTAACTTGCGGGAGGAGTGACAGAGCCTTTGCATTTTTCCAGTCCGTCAGGGAATCCAGGGGACTCTTGAAGCTCTTGCATGTATTAGAATTTCTAAAATACCTTCATTTTTAGAGCATCATATCAGAAGTCGGGGTTTTTCTCTAAAACTCATTTGTTCATTCATAACATTTTTTGAATGTCTGCTGAATACAAAGCATGCCAGATGCTTTAGGGAGTAAGAAGCTGAATAATTGATAGATATAGTTATTAAGGAGATTGCAGTTTAGGAGAAAAGGAGAGACATTTTGTGCATATAACACACATCATGAAAGAAACACAAAGTCCCATAGACACAGCACAAGAAGCCAGAGGTGGGTCATCGTCCTTCCAGATGGACCATAGACAGCTCCACAGAGGAGGTTACTGTTCGGGATGTGCACACCAGGTAGGGCATGGCTGTGCAGGACAGGAATTCCAGATGGGATCAGAGTGACTCATAGCAGAGATGAGGCACTGTGGTGCTTGGGCAGAGAACTCTGAATCTTATCCTTGGATAGTGTATTGGGCGAAGTTCAGAAAAGGATGTTGGTATCAGAATCTGCAGGGCTTGATAAAGTCATTTGGACCGAATTCTGAAAACAGTGGGGAGCCTTTGTCAATTTTTGAGAAGGAAAGTGAAATTAGCGTGACTGCCCTTTAAGAAGCACAGTTTTTTCTGGTTTAGTCTCTTCTGATCTTTTACTATTACCAAGATGGTGTATATAATCTTTTTTTTTTTAAAGGTTTTTTGTGTGTTTGTTTTGTTGTTTTTTGATTTGTTTTTTTTTGGCTGTGCTCTGCAGCCTGTGGGATCATAGCTCCCTTACTAGGAATTGAACCTGTGCCCTTGGCAGTGAAAGCATGGAGTGTTAACCAGTAGATCACCCTATATAGGGAGCGCCCTATAGTCTTGAATTTGTGCATATGCAGACGAATGTGTAGAATAGATTCCCGGGAGTGGACTTGGAGCATCTGTGAGGAAAGTCAAGCCATTCACACCTGGTAAGCTTGTTACCTCTTGATCTTTGCTGCCCCTAATCCGCTCCACNGGATCGTCCCAGACCAGGGATCGAACCCATGTCCCCTGCATTGGCAGGAGGATTCTTAACCACTGGACCACCAGGGAGGTCCCCATGTGTTTATGTGGTGCAGAGGCTGAGCACCGCTGCCCTGGGTGACCCTTAGGATCACTGCCACCGTGTCAGCCACTCCTTTGGGGTTCCTTCATTCAGTTACCTGGTTTTGTGGTCTCCGACCCAGTAGGAAAGAGCTCTGGCAAAATGTCACCACCACCTCTGGGCCAGTTGGCGTATGTGTCTACAAGGCCCTTCCTCCACATGACTCTGGTTAATTAACATCATTATTCTTTGCCCCCACCCCCCGACCCTGTAATTGCAAGGTATTGTTCTGTGGTATCTGTGGAAAAGTCCTTTATCAGTGCATCACCTGCCTGGAGTGGTGCTGCTGTAACAGTATTCCTGGGGCCATGGAGGAGTCCAGGACTGGGAAGGGGTGGATGCCATGCCATGTGGGTGGCGCTGTGATCCATCAGTGGCGCGAGGTCATTTACTCTCGTTTGTCTGTGACAGACCATTCTTGTGTGCATCTCACTGTGATTAAGACTGCTCTCTGCTCTTGGGAAGAGGCAGCTGGCAGAACTGGCTGGTCTGCAGTGAGGTCTGGCTCCAGCACCGTGAACCTCAGGTCAGAGAGCATGTCCTTGCTGCCCGCTGTCCCTCTTCAAGTTGCCGGTTCATTCCGCAAGGACGCTGCTGCTCAGTGCCCGGTGGCTTTGCATGGACAGCTGTGCAGTATTGTGTATCCGGCAAGGAAAACTTGGAACAAGCTCCCTGATCCATGGAACTTTTGTTCTAATTGTGGGAAGACACAATAGAAACAAATACGTACTCTGCTGATAATGCTGAGTGCAGAGAAGAAAAATAAAGTGAGATAAGAGGACAGAGGGTTACAAGGGCATTGCTTTATATGAACCGGTCATGGAAGGCTGTTCTAGGAGCAGGTGCCTGAGTTACACAGGAGAGGGAGCTGGGCACGTAACCTGAAGAGGAGCCTTGCAGATGGAGGAACAGTAGGCACAGGGGCTTTAGGGTGGGACTTGAGTAGTTTAAGAGCAGTGTGGAGGCCAGGGTGGATCAACCAGCTGATGGATGGGAGAGAGCATCCCTAAGACACAGGAACGAAGAAAGCAGGGTTTAGATTGTATAGGGCCCTCAAGGACATAGTAAGATCTTTTTTGTTTCCTCTTAAGCATGATGGAGGGTTTTGACCAGAAGCTGGATATCACTTGATTTAACCTGTTACATTTTATGGACACCATTTAAAAAAATGTGAATTGCATTATGTAAAGAAAAGTGCATAAAACATAAATGGGCAGTGTTATAGATTATTTTCAGTGGATACTCATGTGACTTCTCTTTTAAAGAAGCCATGCTAGATGCTGTGTGGAAATTAGACAGCAGACTTGCAAACTGGGCGGGGTCCAGCTGTGAGATCACTGCCGAAATCCGGGCCAGTGGAGGCTGGGGTTGGCGGGACCTGGAGCAGTAGCAGTGGAGATGATGGAAATGGTCAGAGGCTTCCTGGTGGCTCAGATGGTAAAAGACCCGCCTATAATGCAGGAGCCGTGGGTTTGATCCCTGGGTTGGAAAGATTCCCCTGGAGGAGGGAATGGCTACCCACTCTAGTATTCTTGCCTGGAGATTTCCATGGGCAGAGGAGCCTGGAGGGCTACAGTCCACTGGGTCGCATAGGAGCGACTATCACTTTTGCTTTGACCTATTTGCTAAGGCATTTGGCTGATGGGTTGGACATGGGGTTTGCGAGAAGGAGGGGAAGTCAGGGACCCACCACTGCTTGGGTGGAGCAGCGGGCACAGTGATGGTTTCAGACTGTCTGGGAGGGCTGGGCAAGTTCCCATCTGATGATGCCTATTAGAAACCAAGTCGAGAACTTTCTATGTGCTCTGATACACTTTTCCACACCCTGTTTCCTCTCCTTTGGAGGTGCCGTCATCTTTTACTCCTTAACTTTGTTTCCCAGCGGAGACTCCGGTTATTAATTATCCAGTGTCTTGTAATGTGTTATAAACCATCCCTTCCGTGATTCATCCTCAGGTTGTTCTGGTTTGGTCAGTCACTGCCTCCTCAGGCTGGCGAGTTTTCTTTTATTTTTAATGATTTATTGAAGTGAAATTCTCATAACATAAACTTATCCATTTTAAAGTAAACAACTCAGTGGCATATAGCACATTTACAGTGTTGTGCAACTACCAGCCTTACCGAANACTCCGGTTATTTATTATCCAGTGTCTTGTAATGTGTTATAAACCATCCCTTCCGTGATTCATCCTCAGGTTGTTCTGGTTTGGTCAATCACTGCCTCCTTAGGCTGGCGAGTTTTCTTTTATTTTTAATGATTTATTGAAGTGAAATTCTCATAACGTAAACTTATCCATTTTAAAGTAAACAACTCAGTGGCATATAGCACATTTACAGTGTTGTGCAACTACCAGCCTTACCGAATTCCCAAACATTTACATTTTTCCCAAAGAAAATCATGTAACTGTTCAGTAATTTCTCTTCCCTAAGCCCCTGGCCGCCACCAGGCTTTCTGTCTCTATGAGTTTGCCTTTTCTGGCTATTTCATATAAATAGAATCATACTGTAACACCTGACCTTTGTGTCTAGTTCACTTTGGGTAATGTTTTCACATTTTATCCATGTGAAACGTACGTCATTCCTTTGCAGCAGTGAGCAATAGTTGCCTTCAGTTCAGTTCAGTCGCTCAGTTGTGTCTGACTCTTCACAACCACATGAACTGCAGCATGCCAGGCTTCCCTGTCCATCACCAACTCTTGGAATTACTCTAACTAAAGTCCACTGAGTTATTGATGCCATCTAACCATCTCATCCTCTGTCGTCCCCTTCTCCTCCCGCCTTCATTCTTTCCCAGCATCGGGATCTTTTCCAATGAGTCAGTTCTTCACATCGGTATTGAAGCTTCAGCTTCAGCATGTCCTTCCAATGAACACATAGGACTGATCTTCTTTAGGATGGACTGGTTGGATCTCCTTGCAGTCCAAGGGACTCTCAAGAGTCTTCTCCAATGCCACAGTTCAAAAGCATCAGTTCTTCAGCGCTCAGCTTTCTATATAGTCCAACTCTCACATCAGTACATGACCACTGGGAAATCCATAGCTTTGACTGGACAGACCTATGTTGACAAAGTAACATCTGCTTTTAAATATGCTGTCTAGATTGGTCATAACTTTTCTTCCAAGGAGCAAGTGTCTTTTAATTTCATGGCTGAGTCACCATCCACAGTGATTTTGGAGCCCCCCAAAATAAAGTCTGTTACTGTTTCTAT
>SJYW01035770.1:287387-310183 GCA_006410735.1 Raphicerus campestris | reverse complement strand
GGATCGTCCCAGACCAGGGATCGAACCCATGTCCCCTGCATTGGCAGGAGGATTCTTAACCACTGGACCACCAGGGAGGTCCCCATGTGTTTATGTGGTGCAGAGGCTGAGCACCGCTGCCCTGGGTGACCCTTAGGATCACTGCCACCGTGTCAGCCACTCCTTTGGGGTTCCTTCATTCAGTTACCTGGTTTTGTGGTCTCCGACCCAGTAGGAAAGAGCTCTGGCAAAATGTCACCACCACCTCTGGGCCAGTTGGCGTATGTGTCTACAAGGCCCTTCCTCCACGTGACTCTGGTTAATTAACATCATTATTCTTTGCCCCCACCCCCCGACCCTGTAATTGCAAGGTATTGTTCTGTGGTATCTGTGGAAAAGTCCTTTATCAGTGCATCACCTGCCTGGAGT
This sequence comes from Raphicerus campestris, assembly GCA_006410735.1. Taxonomy (NCBI): domain Eukaryota; kingdom Metazoa; phylum Chordata; class Mammalia; order Artiodactyla; family Bovidae; genus Raphicerus; species Raphicerus campestris. Next base: position 309,775 of record SJYW01035770.1, on the reverse strand, counting down.
GGTGCTGCTGTAACAGTATTCCTGGGGCCATGGAGGAGTCCAGGACTGGGAAGGGGTGGATGCCATGCCATGTGGGTGGCGCTGTGATCCATCAGTGGCGCGAGGTCATTTACTCTCGTTTGTCTGTGACAGACCATTCTTGTGTGCATCTCACTGTGATTAAGACTGCTCTCTGCTCTTGGGAAGAGGCAGCTGGCAGAACTGGCTGGTCTGCAGTGAGGTCTGGCTCCAGCGCCGTGAACCTCAGGTCAGAGAGCATGTCCTTGCTGCCCGCTGTCCCTCTTCAAGTTGCTGGTTCATTCCGCAAGGACACTGCTGCTCAGTGCCTGGTGGCTTTGCATGGACAGCTGTGCAGCATTGTGTATCCGGCAAGGAAAACTTGGAACAAGCTCCCTGATCCATGGAGCTTTTGTTCTAATTGTGGGAAGACACAATAGAAACAAATACGTACTCTGCTGATAATGCTGAGTGCAGAGAAGAAAAATAAAGTGAGATAAGAGGACAGAGGGTTACAAGGGCATTGCTTTATATGAACCGGTCATGGAAGGCTGTTCTAGGAGCAGGTGCCTGAGTTACACAGGAGAGGGAGCTGGGCACGTAACCTGAAGAGGAGCCTTGCAGATGGAGGAACAGTAGGCACAGGGGCTTTAGGGTGGGACTTGAGTAGTTTAAGAGCAGTGTGGAGGCCAGGGTGGATCAACCAGCTGATGGATGGGAGAGAGCATCCCTAAGACACAGGAACGAAGAAAGCAGGGTTTAGATTGTATAGGGCCCTCAAGGACATAGCAAGATCTTTTTTGTTTCCTCTTAAGCATGATGGAGGGTTTTGACCAGAAGCTGGATATCACTTGATTTAACCTGTTACATTTTATGGACACCATTTAAAAAAATGTGAATTGCATTATGTAAAGAAAAGTGCATAAAACATAAATGGGCAGTGTTATAGATTATTTTCAGTGGATACTCATGTGACTTCTCTTTTAAAGAAGCCATGCTAGATGCTGTGTGGAAATTAGACAGCAGACTTGCAAACTGGGCGGGGGGTCCAGCTGTGAGATCACTGCCGAAATCCGGGCCAGTGGAGGCTGAGGTTGGCGGGACCTGGAGCAGTAGCAGTGGAGATGATGGAAATGGTCAGAGGCTTCCTGGTGGCTCAGATGGTAAAAGACCCGCCTATAATGCAGGAGCCGTGGGTTTGATCCCTGGGTTGGAAAGATTCCCCTGGAGGAGGGAATGGCTACCCACTCTAGTATTCTTGCCTGGAGATTTCCATGGGCAGAGGAGCCTGGAGGGCTACAGTCCACTGGGTCGCATAGGAGCGACTATCACTTTTGCTTTGACCTATTTGCTAAGGCATTTGGCTGATGGGTTGGACATGGGGTTTGCAAGAAGGAGGGGAAGTCAGGGACCCACCACTGCTTGGTTGGAGCAGCGGGCACAGTGATGGTTTCAGACTGTCTGGGAGGGCTGGGCAAGTTCCCATCTGATGATGCCTATTAGAAACCAAGTCGAGAACTTTCTATGTGCTCTGATACACTTTTCCACACCCTGTTTCCTCTCCTTTGGAGGTGCCGTCATCTTTTACTCCTTAACTTTGTTTCCCAGTGGAGACTCCGGTTATTTATTATCCAGTGTCTTGTAATGTGTTATAAACCATCCCTTCCGTGATTCATCCTCAGGTTGTTCTGGTTTGGTCAATCACTGCCTCCTTAGGCTGGCGAGTTTTCTTTTATTTTTAATGATTTATTGAAGTGAAATTCTCATAACGTAAACTTATCCATTTTAAAGTAAACAACTCAGTGGCATATAGCACATTTACAGTGTTGTGCAACTACCAGCCTTACCGAATTCCCAAACATTTACATTTTTCCCAAAGAAAATCATGTAACTGTTCAGTAATTTCTCTTCCCTAAGCCCCTGGCCGCCACCAGACTTTCTGTCTCTATGAGTTTGCCTTTTCTGGCTATTTCATATAAATAGAATCATACTGTAACACCTGACCTTTGTGTCTAGTTCACTTTGGGTAATGTTTTCACATTTTATCCATGTGAAACGTACGTCATTCCTTTGCAGCAGTGAGCAATAGTTGCCTTCAGTTCAGTTCAGTCGCTCAGTTGTGTCTGACTCTTCACAACCACATGAACTGCAGCATGCCAGGCTTCCCTGTCCATCACCAACTCTTGGAATTACTCTAACTAAAGTCCACTGAGTTATTGATGCCATCTAACCATCTCATCCTCTGTCGTCCCCTTCTCCTCCCGCCTTCATTCTTTCCCAGCATCGGGATCTTTTCCAATGAGTCAGTTCTTCACATCGGTATTGAAGCTTCAGCTTCAGCATGTCCTTCCAATGAACACATAGGACTGATCTTCTTTAGGATGGACTGGTTGGATCTCCTTGCAGTCCAAGGGACTCTCAAGAGTCTTCTCCAATGCCACAGTTCAAAAGCATCAGTTCTTCAGCGCTCAGCTTTCTATATAGTCCAACTCTCACATCAGTACATGACCACTGGGAAATCCATAGCTTTGACTGGACAGACCTATGTTGACAAAGTAACATCTGCTTTTAAATATGCTGTCTAGATTGGTCATAACTTTTCTTCCAAGGAGCAAGTGTCTTTTAATTTCATGGCTGAGTCACCATCCACAGTGATTTTGGAGCCCCCCAAAATAAAGTCTGTTACTGTTTCTATCGTTTCCCCATCTATTTGCCATGAAGTGACGGGACCAGATGCCATAATCTGGACGGAAGAGGTGGCTTGCCTGTGGGGCGTTTTGAGGAGGACTGCTGGGTTCTGGGTTGAAGGTGGCTGAGAGGGACCTGGTGAGCTGTCTGGCGAGAGGGAAAAGCAAGTGGTGAGAGCCAGTGAGAGAAAATGGAAGAATACGGACTCTTGGGGAGAGATGCTTGGGTGAGTCAGGTGATTGCAGGGTGCGAGGTGTTAGAAGGAGAGATGACCGGATGGACCAGGACCCAGAGGAGTGTGGAGGTACAGGGGATGGCTTCAGCTTGGATTGAAAAGAAAACGCCAGGAGAAAGACCGGGGAAAGAAACAGGGCTCCTCAAGACGAGAGAAACTCAGACCTCCCAGATAAATTGGAAGAAGCCTGTGGTGACCCTCACAGTAGTAGAATCACAAGCAGGAGAGTCGTGTGAATAGAGGGCAAGGTGGGTAACAGACCTGGGCTGATTCCTATGGAAGCAACTGAAAACCAACTAAATTGGAACTAAGGAAACCGCGTGTCAGAACATTTGGTCTCAGCGCCAGTGTTTTCTGGAGGACCTTGCTCTGTCTCTCAGGCGGGGTGGCTCTGCCACTTCTGTGTGCATCTTTCTGTCTGAACTGGCAAAACAGTCTTCCTGCCTCAGATTTATATGACAGATGACAGGAAAGTGCAGTTCATTTTTTTTTAAATTAATAAAGCCCGGTGGCTCAGAACTCTCCAAATAAAGGACATGCTTCCAGTTTTAAAAGCCACGTGTGAACTGTGACTACCTTTCTTGGGAATCTGTCCTTAGAACGTGTACCATGTTAGTGCAAAACTACTGCTCAGGGAATTTGCAGGATCTGGGCATAGCAGTTAAGGCCAGGGAGGTCTTTATCGCTGTTTCCCTGTTAATAAGCATAACCTCAAGGTTTCCAGAGCCATCCTTGTTGGATGTACTGTGTCTTTGGGAAGGCTTCTGCTCTGTTGCCTGACAAATCCTATGGGCTTCTATCTGATCAGGGTGTTGGCTAATTAGGTGTAAGTATCTGGATAGTGTAACCACTTAGCTGTGTTTCTGTAGACTGGGTTAAAATGTAAGCCCCAGCACTACACTATAATTTTTATTTTAAATTGAAGTCTAGTTGATTTACAGTGTTGTCTTAATTTCTGCCGTGTGACAGAGTGATTCATTTATATACACACACGCACACACACACATATTCTTTTGCATTATAGTTTCTTGCAGTATATTGAGTACAGTTCCCTGTGCTATACAGTTAGAGCTTTGTTGTCTATCCAGCCTATATATAAAGCAGTTTGCATCTGCTAACCCCGAACTCTCAGTCCTTCCCTGTCCCATCCCTGTCAGCAGCCACAGGTCTGTTTTCCATGTCTGCGAGTCTTTTTATTTCCTAGATAGGTTTGTTTGGTCATATTTTAGATTCCACGTGCGAGTGGTATTCGCCATTCTCTTTCTGACTTGCTTCGCTTGCGGTCATCTCCGGGTCCGTCCACGTTGCAGCAGGTGGCATCATTTGATTCTTTTCTGTGGCTGATTGCACTCCATTGTATATGTGCCACGTCCTCTCTATCCCCTCATCTGTGGATGGACATTCGGGTTGCTTTCATGTCTTGGCTATTGTGAACAGGCCAGTACTGTAATTAGTATCTGGTAAGTTTGGTTTATTGTTTCCTGTTTATCCAGGCTCACTGGAGGGATTTGGGGTCAGTATCGTTAGTGGAGAAATAAATGTAAATCTCACATCAACTTTTCTGTGTTATATTTATCATTCTGAACCCCATGTGAGGAGTAATTGATCAGATGAGCATCTTGGCCTTCAAAGTTTAAAAAAAAAAAAGGCAGTTTATTCAGCCACAGGAAGGAAGGAATACAGTACCAATACAACATGGATGAACCTTGAAAATATTATAGTAAGGGAAAGTAACCAGATACAAAAGGTCATATATTATATAATTACATTTATATGAACTATCCAGAATAGGCAAGTCCAAGCTATGGTTTTTCCAGTAGCTGTGTACGGATGTGTGAGTTGGACCATAAAGAAGGCTGAGTGGTGAAGAACTGATGCTTTCGAGCTGTGGTACTGGAGAAAACTCTTGAGAGTCCCTTGGACTGCAGGGAGATCAAACCAGTCTATCCTAAAGGAAATCAGTCCTGAATATTCTTTGGAAGGACTGATGCTGAAGCTCCAACGCTTTGGCCACCTGATGCAAAGAGCTGACTCATTGGAAAAGACCCTGATGCTGGGAAAGATTGAAGGTGGGAGGAGAAGGGGACAACAGAGGATGAGACAGCTGGAGGGCATCACTGACTTGATGGGCGTGAGTCTGAGCAAACTCGGGAGACAGTGAAGGACAGGGAAGCCTGGTGTGCTGCAGTCCATGGGGTCACAAAGAGCTGGACTCAACTTAGCGACTGAGTAGCACCAACAAATAGAGACAGAAAACTGACCAGTGGTTGCCAGCATCTGGAGTGGGAAGGAAAAGTGAGGTGTGACTACCAGAGGGTGCAGGGTTTCCCTTTGGGATGATAGAAATGTTTTGGGACTACATAGTGATGATGGTTGCATAGCATTAGGAAGATACCTACGCCAGTGAATCTTCTTTAAAATGGTTAAATTTTGTGGGGACTTCCTTGGTGGTCCAGGGGTTGAGACTTCACCTTCTAGTGCGGGGAAGGTGCAGTTTCAGTCCCTGGTCGGGGAGCTGAGATCCCACGTGGCTTGCAACCAAAAAGCCAAAACATAAAACAGAAGTAATGTTGTAACAGAGTCAATCAAGACTTTAAAAATTGTCCACGTTAAAAAAAAAAATCTTAAGAAATGGTTAAATTTTGTTATTCAAAATAAAAATATCCCTAGCAGATAACACCACTTATTTTCTCTTACTGTAGGTATTTTGCCAATGAACCATTTGCTGACTTCCACCGGGTGGAGGGGTTACAGGGGGTCTACATTGCTACTCTCATCAGTGGCTCCATGAATGAGGAGAACATGAGATCCGTCATCACCTTCGACAAAGGCGGGACCTGGGAGTTCCTTCAGGCCCCAGCCTTCACCGAATATGGAGAGAAAATCAATTGTGAGGTATAGATGCTGCGCTCTTGTTTGGATTGTTTTAAAAACACTTATAACTGTAGTTCTGCTCTTACTGTTCTGAAACTCTGCACCGAGTTATCTTGGNGTTATATTTATCATTCTGAACCCCATGTGAGGAGTAATTGATCAGATGAGCATCTTGGCCTTCAAAGTTTAAAAAAAAAAAGGCAGTTTATTCAGCCACAGGAAGGAAGGAATACAGTACCAATACAACATGGATGAACCTTGAAAATATTATAGTAAGGGAAAGTAACCAGATACAAAAGGTCATATATTATATAATTACATTTATATGAACTATCCAGAATAGGCAAGTCCAAGCTATGGTTTTTCCAGTAGCTGTGTACGGATGTGTGAGTTGGACCATAAAGAAGGCTGAGTGGTGAAGAACTGATGCTTTCGAGCTGTGGTACTGGAGAAAACTCTTGAGAGTCCCTTGGACTGCAGGGAGATCAAACCAGTCTATCCTAAAGGAAATCAGTCCTGAATATTCTTTGGAAGGACTGATGCTGAAGCTCCAACGCTTTGGCCACCTGATGCAAAGAGCTGACTCATTGGAAAAGACCCTGATGCTGGGAAAGATTGAAGGTGGGAGGAGAAGGGGACAACAGAGGATGAGACAGCTGGAGGGCATCACTGACTCGATGGGCGTGAGTCTGAGCAAACTCGGGAGACAGTGAAGGACAGGGAAGCCTGGCATGCTGCAGTCCATGGGGTCACAAGGAGCTGGACTCAACTTAGCGACTGAGTAGCACCAACAAATAGAGACAGAAAACTGACCAGTGGTTGCCAGCATCTGGAGTGGGAAGGAAAAGTGAGGTGTGACTACCAGAGGGTGCAAGGTTTCCCTTTGGGATGATAGAAATGTTTTGGGACTACATAGTGATGATGGTTGCATAGCATTAGGAAGATACCTACGCCAGTGAATCTTCTTTAAAATGGTTAAATTTTGTGGGGACTTCCTTGGTGGTCCAGGGGTTGAGACTTCACCTTCTAGTGCGGGGAAGGTGCAGTTTCAGTCCCTGGTCGGGGAGCTGAGATCCCACGTGGCTTGCAACCAAAAAGCCAAAACGTAAAACAGAAGTAATGTTGTAACAGAGTCAATCAAGACTTTAAAAATTGTCCACGTTAAAAAAAAAAATCTTAAGAAATGGTTAAATTTTGTTATTCAAAATAAAAATATCCCTAGCAGATAACACCACTTATTTTCTCTTACTGTAGGTATTTTGCCAATGAACCATTTGCTGACTTCCACCGGGTGGAGGGGTTACAGGGGGTCTACATTGCTACTCTCATCAGTGGCTCCATGAATGAGGAGAACATGAGATCCGTCATCACCTTCGACAAAGGCGGGACCTGGGAGTTCCTTCAGGCCCCAGCCTTCACCGAATATGGAGAGAAAATCAATTGTGAGGTATAGATGCTGCGCTCTTGTTTGGATTGTTTTAAAAACACTTATAACTGTAGTTCTGCTCTTACTGTTCTGAAACTCTGCACCGAGTTATCTTGGAGTGCGGTCATGGACTTGCAGAGGCACCATGGGGTGTTTTAAGTTTTTGAAGGTCATCTGTTGGTCACCATGTGAATTTACTGTCTTGGCTTAGTTCATAGCTTCAACATTAGCTCATGCTGTATGTCTTTGANGGGTGCAGTCATGGACTTGCAGAGGCACCATGGGGTGTTTTAAGTTTTTGAAGGTAGTCTATTGGTCACCATGTGAATTTACTGTCTTGGCTTAGTTCATAGCTTCAACATTAGCTCATGCTGTATGTCTTAGATTGACGTATCTTTGTGAAGCTGGTCTCTTGCTTGGCAGTTTACATGGTAAAAAGCAAGTAAGGAAATCGGTCTGGTTTAGGAAATGGTAGTAGTGGTATCTGCTTAGAGTCTGAAGTTTGAGAAGCTGTGCAGTGCCTAACGTGTTTACATCCTATTATTAAGTAATTGTGGTTACGTAAGGATGAAATAAAAGTTTTATGTACTTTTCAGCTTAAATATAAACACATGCAGTATTATTTCAAACTGCTGCTGCTAAATGATTAGGCCATGTACTTATTAGGTTGTTTGGACTTAACTGTGGTAAAAAATATTAGTATTTCTTCTGATCTGAAGCTATTATAAAAATAATTTACTGAGACACTGGTTGTGTTGGGAACCTAGAAAGTTTGGGAACTCTTGCCATATGTTATTATTTCTGAGGAATGTCTTATAAAATTCTTTCCTGCATATAATTTAGGATTCTACCATTTTCCTTACCTGTGGCTTCATGTAAAAAGCTCGTGATCCTCAAATGTGTTATTTGGCCTCATTCAGGGTTCCCATTCACCCAAGTAGCTGCTTCCTTTTTCCTGGAAAGAAGTCAATGACTGTGATCCCTGGCTTTATATGATGCCCTATACTTCCATTTTCTTTTTCTTTTAGAAAAATTTATTTTTTTTGTCTGTGCTAAGTCTCAGTTGTGACATGTGGGATCTAGTTCCCTGACCGGGAATCAAATGCCTGCCCCCTGTGTTGGCATGCAGATGTTAAACACCGGACCACCGGGAAAGGTCCCCTGTCCTTATTTTAAGACAGATATTCGTTAGAGAAATCCTTTTGTTATAAAAGTAAGTGTATCTAGCAAATCATATCAGTTTTGACCTGTAAAATAAGCACAAATAGAGATACCCTATCTAGAATACTAGACGAGGCTANTCCATTTTCTTTTTCTTTTAGAAAAATTTTTTTTTTTTGTCTGTGCTAAGTCTCAGTTGTGACATGTGGGATCTAGTTCCCTCCAGGAATCAAATGCCTGCCCCCTGTGTTGGCGTGCAGATGTTAAACACCGGACCACTGGAAAAGGTCCCCTGTCCTTATTTTAAGACAGATATTCGTCAGAGAAATCCTTTTGTTATAAAAGTACGTATATCTAGCAAATCATATCAGTTTTGACCTGTAAAATAAGCACAAATAGAGATACCCTATCTAGAATACTAGACGAGGCTAAGTAACATTTGACAGTCAGTTTCTGGCTATAGAATTGGGCATGACCCGATCCTATAGCAAAAGACCTTGTTTGCAGAACTGTTGAAATGTGAACCTAAGTACTGGAGGCCAGTCGGAATAACTCCAAGTCTTGCAGAGGACACCTGAAGACTTTCTGTACAAATGCAGGCTACTTAAAAAAAATTCCATGTGGATCTTTTGGTGTTTATATCTCAGATGTTGTACATCTGGAAGTGTATCAGTAAGATTTTCTGACTTTTGAGTCTTGGTTTTCCTTCTGACTGAGTTGCTTAAATCATATTTGAAATGCATCTCCAGTGACTTAGCAAATAAGTACCATGAAATCATTTCATTTCTGAGTGACGTGAGAGAAATGCTGGGTAACACTGAGAGAGGGATAGCTTTCACATCTACTTAAGTTGGCATTGACTTCTTTCTTTCCAAATTTTCATTGAATTATGGTTGATTTACAATGTTGTGTTAGTTTCAGGCATGCAGCAAAGTGATTCAGTCATACATACATACGTAGATATATACCTGTATATACTCTTTTACATTCTTTTCCCTTTTTGGCACTGAGTATAGTTCTCCATGCTATACAATAGTTCCTTGTGGGTTGATGATGGACAGGGAGGCCTGGTGTGCTGCAGTCCACGGGGTCGCAGAGAGTCGGACATGACTGAGCGACTGAACTGAACTGAGATTACCTGTTTATATATAGCTCTGGTTTCTAACTGCTGTTCTCTGAGAGTCTCAGAAGGAAGTTTTTTTTCCCTTAGTATCTTTCTCTTTTCTCCCATGAGTGGCGTTTACATGGTTCAGATGCTCATGTCCATCTGGGGCGAGGGTGGGGACAGCCTGGCTGTGTCTCTGGTCTCCTTGGGGCCAAGTCTCCTTGCTTTGTGCCAGCTGCAGTGTGGGCACAGGAAGCCTCGGCCTTCAGAGGGAGACTGGGGGGCATGTTTTGCGATGACAGCAGCTGAACTTGTGTTGCAGCTCTCCCAGGGCTGCTCCCTGCACCTGGCCCAGCGGCTCAGCCAGCTGCTGAGCCTCCAGCTTCGGAGGATGCCCATCCTATCCAAGGAGTCGGCGCCCGGGCTCATCATTGCCACCGGTGAGTTGACTTTGCCTGTCGTCACTGATGGGTTTAGCTGCTGGCTTACATGCAGCCGCATACACAGGGACCCCAGCCACGTAGGGCAGCCCTGGCTGTTCGTGGTCCTGAGATGTCCTGGTTGTTAGAGGACTCAGCACTTCTGGTTGGGCCAGGTGATAAACGGACATATTCTTGACCTTAGGAATAATTGCTCTTCTTGCATTTTAGGTTCGGTGGGAAAGAACTTGGCGAGCAAGACCAACGTATATATCTCCAGCAGTGCTGGAGCCCGGTGGCGAGAGGTCAGCTCCCTCATCCCACACCCCTGTTCTTGTTAGTGTGAGAACGCGGGCCTTTCTTAATGTGTCAGGGATACACATGGCCTGTGGTGGGGGGCCCACAGAGCCAAGTGTGGTTATGAAATTCAGAGAGCTACCAGGAGCCACACACAGGGTCAGCTGCACTGATTTGTTGTCACACACCATAATGTGGGCTCNCCTTTCTTAATGTGTCAGGGATACACATGGCCTGTGGTGGGGGGCCCACAGAGCCAAGTGTGGTTATGAAATTCAGAGAGCTACCAGGAGCCACACACAGGGTCAGCTGCACTGATTTGTTGTCACACACCATAATGTGGGCTCGTGATTTTGCTAAAAATGTTACTTTGAATCAAAAACAGATTAAAAAAAAAAACAACTGTGAATTTGTGTAAACATTCCAAAATGACAAGATCCACAAGGATAAAGTGGTGTCTGTTTTGTCACTTCTTTACCCCTGGGACTGACAGCGTCTGGTATGGACACTGGGTGCTCAGGAAGGGTTTGCTGAATCCTTCAGCAAATTGTAATGTAGTGGTATCATGNAGAACGAGTTCATCTTGTACGCCATGCGGAAGTCCATCCATCGCTACGACCTGGCCTCGGGGGCCGCCGAGCAGCTGCCCCTCACCGGGCTGCGGTCAGCGGTGGCCCTGGACTTTGACTATGAGCGCAACTGCTTGTACTGGTCCGACCTGGCCTTGGACGTCATCCAGGTGCGTCTTCCCTGGGTCTGCTTGTGGGGTGCCTGCCTTGTGACTGCTGAGTCCAGGTAAACCTATTTCAGAGTGTTCTAAGGAGATGGGTATTTGAGGTTTTTCAGTTTTATCGCATCTCAGGGCCAGTGGGTGACACTTTCCAGTTTTCTGTCCTAGTATTTTCTTTCCCTGCCTACCTCTGTCCTTGTAGGAAAAACAGAGGGAGCCCTCGAATCTGCATTCTTGCTTGTAAGTGAGGTCTCCCTTTTCCTGCTGGGAAGGTTTTAGGGCTCAGTATGTGGCCCTCTTCGTCCCTGCTATCATAGCCACTGCCTTGTTCATGTCCTTCTTTTCAAGCCCTGATACAGTAGCTCTTGACTTCTCTGTAGTTCACGTAATTATCCACTTCAGCTATTCCAAGCACAGTCAGAAAGTAAGCTGTAAAGATTTCTGGGCAGGCCAGATAAATGGCCATACTTGTAGACCCGTGCATTTTAAAGAGAGCTCTTTGATCTTTTTTCATTGCCTACTTAATCCTTTTATAAAAGCAATTCTAACAAGTTTTATCTGGACTTCCAACCCAATAGAAATTTTGCAGGGCCTAGGTATTCGAGGAGGTGGGGACAGGGATGGGGGAAGGGGCTGCTGCCCGTGGCTGTCTAAGCGGTAGCACCTGATGACTTGGAGCCTCCGAGGGAGGAAGGACTATTAAAAGCAGACATAGAATCTTAAAAATATCAGCAGTTTGGTTTCATTTATTTTAAAAGCAAGCAGATTCATGCATCTTGGTCATCTCTTCCTCATTATTGTGATACAGCGTAGCTCAGTGACCAGTGTTCATGACCATCATGCAGGAAGGTATAAATGACTCGGTTCTGTTAAGTTATCCTGCTTCAAACAGGAAGCTGTAATCCATTTAAGAAATGCTTTTAGTGAAAATGGCTTCATGCATGTGGAACACTGCCCTTGCCAGTCAAGCCAGTTTGAATAAGCAAGTTTCTGTTGATGGAACTGATTTGGCTGGAGGTCATGTGTGCATTTCACAGTATTTCTTCTTCTGTCCCTTCAGCGCCTCTGTTTGAATGGGAGCACGGGGCAGGAGGTGATCATCAGTTCTGGCCTGGAGACAGTAGAAGCCTTGGCTTTTGAACCCCTCAGCCAGTTACTTTACTGGGTGGATTCTGGCTTCAAGAAGATTGAGGTACGTGCCTTCTGTGCTGTCTGTGATTAAGCAAGCAGGGAGGCGCTGGGCTAGGAGCCAGATGTGACACGGAGGGGGAAGCCAGTGTGTCCAGCCCCTCTGGAGATTCCCTGAGAATTGCAGACAAAGGGGGTTCCATGTGCAAACGGGATGCCTGCATCTGTCCAACAGATTTCATTAACATACCTGAACACTTGTACTGGGGCTAGCAGCAGCATAGTGTAGTAACTGTAACAATAACGATACCGTTGCATTACTATAATGCTGTAACATCCACACTCCAGTATTACGCTTTTAGTGTAATGAAGATAATATTGTGACTGCCGTCCTCATTGTGGTTGTAATGTGGTTGCCATACTCATGTGGTTGTTCCCTGTTGGAACTACTTTGCATGAATTCTCTGATTCACTTCTCACAGCTACCCTGTAAGGTAGGTACTCTCACCTCCTCACTTCACCTGTCTGTACCTGAGCTCTGCAGGGCCGAGAGGAGTAAGAGATCATGAGCTTATAGGCATGCTCAGCTCCTGCATATTCCTGCTGGGGCCCTGGGGCACCATCTCAGTACCTCTTTACACTGACTTCTGGGGAGGCAAAATTTGTGTAAGGCGCAATAGAAACAGGGAGACCCAGAGAGACAGGGCGGATCACACAGCAAAAGCCACAAACTCGAGAGATGGACCTGGGTTCAGTCTTTATCCCCCCTTTTTTTTTGATTTTAAAAAAGTATTTATTTTTATTTATTTGGCTGCACCAGATTTTAGTTGCAGCACTCAGGATCTTCTTTTGTTGCGGCCTGCAGGATCTTTAGTTGAGGCATGTGAACTCTGAGTTATAACATGTGGGATCTAGTTCCCTGACCAGGGATTGAACCCTGGGCCCCTGCATTGGGAGTTTGGGATCTTAGCCACTGGACCAGAGAGAAGTCCCCTAGCCCTTATTCTGGTAGCTAAATAACTCAGGTAAGTATCTTATCCCCTCTAAGCTTCAGTTTCTTCATCCGTAAAGTGAAGATTCCATTGTTCAGTCAGTCATTTGGCAGGTGCTGTGTCCCAGCCCACTGGGTGCCAGGTCTGGTTTTAGATCCTGATGATACAGCAGAAGGCAAGACATGCAGGTCCCTGTGCTGAGAGATTAGGTTTTAGTGGAGGAAGCAAAATAACAAAGAAATAAGTCTATCTGTCCTGTTGGTGCCATGTGCTGCAGTGAACATCACACAGGGTATGTGATTGCCTGACGAGGGAGAGGAGATGTCTTTGAGTTGACATCTGAGCTGAGCTCTGACTGAGCAGCGATCATTGGAATGTTCCCCTCATGGGATGATTGAGAGAAAGGGTGGAAGGACGCATAGCACTGGTCACATTCTGAGCTGTGCGTTGGTGGGCTTGTCATTACTTCTTCTCTCTTTTTTAAATTGAGTGTGCTCAGCACTTTGCTAGAAGGATGCAGGTAAAGCTTGAGTGTCTATAGGCTCACAGTGTAAACCCAAATATTGTGTGTGAAATGGTGAAAGAAGAGTCAGTGATGAGAACTACGTATGCCCATTAATCAAGGTGGATCAGAAAGGTTAGCAGAGGAGGGGTATTTTGAAGGAAGGCTAAGACTTGATTAAAAAGCAGAGGACAGGTCTTTGGGGGATACATGGCAAGAGCAGACAAGAGTAAGTATATCAGGCTTGGGGATCCCTGAGAAGACNTGCTTGTGGGGTGCCTGCCTTGTGACTGCTGAGTCCAGGTAAACCTATTTCAGAGTGTTCTAAGGAGATGGGTATTTGAGGTTTTTCAGTTTTATCGCATCTCAGGGCCAGTGGGTGACACTTTCCAGTTTTCTGTCCTAGTATTTTCTTTCCCTGCCTACCTCTGTCCTTGTAGGAAAAACAGAGGGAGCCCTCGAATCTGCATTCTTGCTTGTAAGTGAGGTCTCCCTTTTCCTGCTGGGAAGGTTTTAGGGCTCAGTATGTGGCCCTCTTCGTCCCTGCTATCATAGCCACTGCCTTGTTCATGTCCTTCTTTTCAAGCCCTGATACAGTAGCTCTTGACTTCTCTGTAGTTCACGTAATTATCCACTTCAGCTATTCCAAGCACAGTCAGAAAGTAAGCTGTAAAGATTTCTGGGCAGGCCAGATAAATGGCCATACTTGTAGACCCGTGCATTTTAAAGAGAGCTCTTTGATCTTTTTTCATTGCCTACTTAATCCTTTTATAAAAGCAATTCTAACAAGTTTTATCTGGACTTCCAACCCAATAGAAATTTTGCAGGGCCTAGGTATTCGAGGAGGTGGGGACAGGGATGGGGGAAGGGGCTGCTGCCCGTGGCTGTCTAAGCGGTAGCACCTGATGACTTGGAGCCTCCGAGGGAGGAAGGACTATTAAAAGCAGACATAGAATCTTAAAAATATCAGCAGTTTGGTTTCATTTATTTTAAAAGCAAGCAGATTCATGCATCTTGGTCATCTCTTCCTCATTATTGTGATACAGCGTAGCTCAGTGACCAGTGTTCATGACCATCATGCAGGAAGGTATAAATGACTCGGTTCTGTTAAGTTATCCTGCTTCAAACAGGAAGCTGTAATCCATTTAAGAAATGCTTTTAGTGAAAATGGCTTCATGCATGTGGAACACTGCCCTTGCCAGTCAAGCCAGTTTGAATAAGCAAGTTTCTGTTGATGGAACTGATTTGGCTGGAGGTCATGTGTGCATTTCACAGTATTTCTTCTTCTGTCCCTTCAGCGCCTCTGTTTGAATGGGAGCACAGGGCAGGAGGTGATCATCAGTTCTGGCCTGGAGACAGTAGAAGCCTTGGCTTTTGAACCCCTCAGCCAGTTACTTTACTGGGTGGATTCTGGCTTCAAGAAGATTGAGGTACGTGCCTTCTGTGCTGTCTGTGATTAAGCAAGCAGGGAGGCGCTGGGCTAGGAGCCAGATGTGACACGGAGGGGGAAGCCAGTGTGTCCAGCCCCTCTGGAGATTCCCTGAGAATTGCAGACAAAGGGGGTTCCATGTGCAAACGGGATGCCTGCATCTGTCCAACAGATTTCATTAACATACCTGAACACTTGTACTGGGGCTAGCAGCAGCATAGTGTAGTAACTGTAACGATAACGATACTGTAGCATTACTATAATGCTGTAACATCCACACTCCAGTATTACGCTTTTAGTGTAATGAAGATAATATTGTGACTGCCGGCCGTCCTCATTGTGGTTGTAATGTGGTTGCCATACTCTTGTGGTTGTTTCCTGTTGGAACCACTTTGCATGAATTCTCTGATTCACTTCTCACAGCTACCCTGTAAGGTAGGTCCTCTCACCTCCTCACTTCACCTGTCTGTACCTGAGCTCTGCAGGGCCGAGAGGAGTAAGAGATCATGGNGTGGCCCTCTTCGTCCCTGCTATCATAGCCACTGCCTTGTTCATGTCCTTCTTTTCAAGCCCTGATACAGTAGCTCTTGACTTCTCTGTAGTTCACGTAATTATCCACTTCAGCTATTCCAAGCACAGTCAGAAAGTAAGCTGTAAAGATTTCTGGGCAGGCCAGATAAATGGCCATACTTGTAGACCCGTGCATTTTAAAGAGAGCTCTTTGATCTTTTTTCATTGCCTACTTAATCCTTTTATAAAAGCAATTCTAACAAGTTTTATCTGGACTTCCAACCCAATAGAAATTTTGCAGGGCCTAGGTATTCGAGGAGGTGGGGACAGGGATGGGGGAAGGGGCTGCTGCCCGTGGCTGTCTAAGCGGTAGCACCTGATGACTTGGAGCCTCCGAGGGAGGAAGGACTATTAAAAGCAGACATAGAATCTTAAAAATATCAGCAGTTTGGTTTCATTTATTTTAAAAGCAAGCAGATTCATGCATCTTGGTCATCTCTTCCTCATTATTGTGATACAGCGTAGCTCAGTGACCAGTGTTCATGACCATCATGCAGGAAGGTATAAATGACTCGGTTCTGTTAAGTTATCCTGCTTCAAACAGGAAGCTGTAATCCATTTAAGAAATGCTTTTAGTGAAAATGGCTTCATGCATGTGGAACACTGCCCTTGCCAGTCAAGCCAGTTTGAATAAGCAAGTTTCTGTTGATGGAACTGATTTGGCTGGAGGTCATGTGTGCATTTCACAGTATTTCTTCTTCTGTCCCTTCAGCGCCTCTGTTTGAATGGGAGCACAGGGCAGGAGGTGATCATCAGTTCTGGCCTGGAGACAGTAGAAGCCTTGGCTTTTGAACCCCTCAGCCAGTTACTTTACTGGGTGGATTCTGGCTTCAAGAAGATTGAGGTACGTGCCTTCTGTGCTGTCTGTGATTAAGCAAGCAGGGAGGCGCTGGGCTAGGAGCCAGATGTGACACGGAGGGGGAAGCCAGTGTGTCCAGCCCCTCTGGAGATTCCCTGAGAATTGCAGACAAAGGGGGTTCCATGTGCAAACGGGATGCCTGCATCTGTCCAACAGATTTCATTAACATACCTGAACACTTGTACTGGGGCTAGCAGCAGCATAGTGTAGTAACTGTAACGATAACGATACTGTAGCATTACTATAATGCTGTAACATCCACACTCCAGTATTACGCTTTTAGTGTAATGAAGATAATATTGTGACTGCCGGCCGTCCTCATTGTGGTTGTAATGTGGTTGCCATACTCTTGTGGTTGTTTCCTGTTGGAACCACTTTGCATGAATTCTCTGATTCACTTCTCACAGCTACCCTGTAAGGTAGGTCCTCTCACCTCCTCACTTCACCTGTCTGTACCTGAGCTCTGCAGGGCCGAGAGGAGTAAGAGATCATGGGCTTATAGGCATGCTCAGCTCCTGCATATTCCTGCTGGGGCCCTGGGGCACCATCTCAGTACCTCTTTACACTGACTTCTGGGGAGGCAAAATTTGTGTAAGGCGCAATAGAAACAGGGAGACCCAGAGAGACAGGGCGGATCACACAGCAAAAGCCACAAACTCGAGAGATGGACCTGGGTTCAGTCTTTATCCCCCCTTTTTTTTTGATTTTAAAAAAGTATTTATTTTTATTTATTTGGCTGCACCAGATCTTAGTTGTAGCACTCAGGATCTTCTTTTGTTGCGGCCTGCAGGATCTTTAGTTGAGGCATGTGAACTCTGAGTTATAACATGTGGGATCTAGTTCCCTGACCAGGGATTGAACCCTGGGCCCCTGCATTGGGAGTTTGGGATCTTAGCCACTGGACCAGAGAGAAGTCCCCTAGCCCTTATTCTGGTAGCTAAATAACTCAGGTAAGTATCTTATCCCCTCTAAGCTTTAGTTTCTTCATCCGTAAGGTGAAGATTCCATTGTTCAGTCAGTCATTTGGCAGGTGCTGTGTCCCAGCCCACTGGGTGCCAGGTCTGGTTTTAGATCCTGATGATACAGCAGAAGGCAAGACATGCAGGTCCCTGTGCTGAGAGATTAGGTTTTAGTGGAGGAAGCAAAATAACAAAGAAATAAGTCTATCTGTCCTGTTGGTGCCATGTGCTGCAGTGAACATCACACAGGGTATGTGATTGCCTGACGAGGGAGAGGAGATGTCTTTGAGTTGACATCTGAGCTGAGCTCTGACCGAGCAGCGATCATTGGAATGTTCCCCTCATGGGATGATGGAGAGAAAGGGTGGAAGGACGCATAGCACTGGTCACATTCTGAGCTGTGCGTTGGTGGGCTTGTCATTACTTCTTCTCTCTTTTTTAAATTGAGTGTGCTCAGCACTTTGCTAGAAGGATGCAGGTAAAGCTTGAGTGTCTATAGGCTCACAGTGTAAACCCAAATATTGTGTGTGAAATGGTGAAAGAAGAGTCAGTGATGAGAACTACGTATGCCCATTAATCAAGGTGGATCAGAAAGGTTAGCAGAGGAGGGGTATTTTGAAGGAAGGATAAGACTTGATTAAAAAGCAGAGGACAGGTCTTTGGGGGATACATGGCAAGAGCAGACAAGAGTAAGTATATCAGGCTTGGGGATCCCTGAGAAGACCAATCTCCCTGGAGTTGAAGGGGCTGACGTGGAGGAGAGAAAATGTGGAGAGAAAAGAATCTGGGGACTCTGACTTGGTGAGGTAGTGACATTGAGAATTTGCTTTATGGATAAAGCAGAGACATTGGTGGCTTTGGAGCTTGGAGTGGCAGAGGTGGGTGGAGTAAATAAACACGCAGCGAACACTTACTTTGTGCAGGTCATCACACCCCCAGAACTGGAGGTGCAGGTGATGCTGGCTCCTCTGTCAGGCCCGGTGAGAATTGCTGCCTGAGCCAGAGGAGGGAGCACCTCAATTGACTGGAGAGCGGGGCAGGTTTCCCAGATCAGTCTGCAGGGGAATCCAGTCACCATAGGGACCGTGGGTGGGAACCAAGAAGGAAACTTAGCAGCGTGGGCCTTATAAGGAGCTCAGACCCCTCTCAGCCTTTCCCTCTCCTTTATTTGTCAGGTGGGGCATCCAGACGGCGACTTCCGCCTCACCATTGTCAATTCCTCTGTGCTCGATCGACCCAGGGCTCTGGTCCTCGTGCCCCAAGATGGGTGAGTGTGGTCCCAGAGAAGATCCATGTGGGTCCAGGGCTGCCACAGACAAGAGTCTCTTGGAAACGCAAACTGCTGGACAAAAACTTGTTTCTGATCATTGTGGTTGAAACAATCTAGGACCTGCAAGTCTTGGAACTGTAGCTTAGTCGTCCTGGGCTGCACACTCCATCCCCTTTCTGTTAGCAAGCATCACAGTCTGTTTAGACACCCAGATGTCTCTCAGCCGTGGGGTGTTTCCCTAATAGAAAGTAGTAGTTAAAGTCTCTCTGGACATAGTCAGCCCTGCTTGAATATTGTAAGGAGCCTTTACCTTGAGTCTCACGTGTGATACAAATATTTAAACCATTCCTTCTTTTTTCTACCCCCAGCTTGTGTTTTCTTACCAGCAGTTTGCATGCAAACTGGAAAATGGGAAATGCAGAGGTGCTTCTTATTAATTTATTGCTAACTTAAGGAAACATACCTAAAAAGGGAAATTCTGGATTAGTCTTTCTAGCATTTGTGATTGAGATATCAGTTTTTAAAAGAAAATTCTGAAGGTAACATATGCACTTGGTTAAAAATATTAAAAGAAAGTGGAAATTTATGAAATGAAAAATATTGGTTTCTTCTTTTTGCTTTCACATTTTCTAGGAGTAATCATGGTTAATATTTTCTTGTGTCTCATTCAGAGTTTATTTCTACCCATATACATGTGCACACCCTTTAACACACAGAGACACATATGCACACACAGGCATCAGAGAGGATCATAGGATATTTACTATTCTGCATATTTTAAAAATATTGATATGGTTGGAAGATTTTTTAATCTGAACGCATGTAAATCTTTAGATGTTTTACTGTTCTTTTCTATGTACCATAATGTAACAATTTACAGATTAATATTTTTGTGTATACATATATATACACATACACACTTAAATATATATATATATGTATGCACATTTACCTATATGGACAATGGGCTTCCCAGGTGACTCAATGGTAAAGAATCCACATACAATTCAGGACACCTGGGTTTGATCCCTGGGTCAAGAAGATTCCCTGGAGAAGGAAATGCAACCAACTCCAGTATTCTTTCCTGGGAAGTCCCATGGACAGCCCATGGTGGGTACTGTCCATGGATTTGCAGAGTCTGACACAATTTAACGGCTGCTACTGCTGCTAAGTCGCTTCAGTCATGTCCAACTCTGTGCGACCCCATAGACGGCAGCTCACCAGACTCCCCCGTCCCTGGGATTCTCCAGACAGGAACACTGGAGTGTGTTGCCATTTCCTTCGCTAATGCGTGAAAGTGAAAAGTGAAAGTGAGGTCGCTCAGTCATATCCGACTCTTGGCAGCCCCATTGACTGCAGCCTACCAGGCTCCTTTGTCCATGGGAGTTTCCAGGCAAGAGTACTGGAGTAGGGTGCCATTGCCTTCTCCAAATTTAATGGCTAAACGACAACAAATGTGAACAATGCTGATGATGAACATGTTTGTACACTCTCTTTGCATAACTTGATTCTATCCATAGATAAATTCCAGTGAAAGAATTTCTGGGTCAGGTAGTTAACTGGCTTTAAGTAGTATAATTAGAGATTACAAGGCTGAACTAACTGGCTGAATGCTTGGCACTTTGGAGGAGTATTTGAGCATCCATCTCCGTATTCTTTCCCCAGTGGCTCAGTGGTAAATAATCCGCCTGCAGTGTTAGGAGATGCAGGTTCCACCCTGGGTGGGGAAGATCCCTTGGAGGAGGGCGTGGCCACCCACTCCAGTATTCTGGCCTAGAGAATCGCACGGACAGAGGAGCCTGGTAGGCTGTGGTCAATGGGGTCTCAAAGAGTCGGACATGACTGAAGCGACTGAGCACGCACACTCCCCATTCTGATGGAATGTGTTTTTCCCTGGTTTCGCCCAGGGTGATGTTCTGGACTGACTGGGGGGACCTGAGGCCTGGCATTTACCGAAGCAACATGGATGGTTCAGCTGCCTACCGCCTTGTATCGGAGGATGTGAAGTGGCCCAACGGCATCGCCGTGGATGAACAGTGGATCTACTGGACCGATGCCTACCTGGACTGCATTGAGCGGATCACTTTCAGTGGCCAGCAGCGCTCCGTCATCCTGGACAACCTCCCGCACCCCTACGCTATTGCTGTCTTTAAGGTGGGACCTCACCTGTTCCCGGCATTGGGCAACCTGTCTACATAGGCGAAGAGCAGACTGAGGCAAAAAGCCTGCTGTCTCTGGGTTTTTACTGAGATGCTTATCTCACTTAAAAATCAGCTCGTTTCTGAATTGAAAGCAGTTTCTTTCGGCCCCTAGGGAGGGATTCCAGACCCAGCTGCCAGGGATCCAGGGTGCTCATCCTTCTCGTTTGAAAAGGTTGAAGTTCAGGGTTGCATCTGATGAAAATTCCTGGCTTGCCTTTCAGTGTCGGTAGCCTCCGTTGGGCTCCGAGTTCCCGTCTGTTGTGCGGTTTGCTCTCTTCATTCCCTAATGTCTTGAGATGAGCCCCACCCTGCCTCCTGGGGGCCTTGTCACTTGAGCTTCAACCCTGCAACATACAGTAGCTCTTCAGATTTTGAACTCTAGGGTCGAGCTTGTGGTCAGACTCTAATGCTCATCAGATAGTTTCTTTGGGGCGATTCCTTCAGTGTGGATATTTGGTGAGGTTTGGATAAAAGCACTGATGCCTTTAACTGGCATCTTGCTCACGCCAATCATTCATCCAGGGAATGTTAGGTGTCACTCCACAATGGAGTTCTTGTTCTTAATGCGGGTTCTGAGTGAAAGACAGAAGAGCTGACTAATGAGTGAATCTAATCTCATCTTTTTAGAATGAGATATACTGGGATGACTGGTCACAGCTCAGCATCTTCCGAGCTTCCAAATACAGCGGGTCCGACATGGCCATTCTGGCGAGCCGGCTCACGGGGCCCATGGACTTGAAGATTTTCTACCGGGGCAAGACAACTGGTAAGGCAGCATGCCCTCCTTCATCTCTGTTGCGTTGATCTCTTGAAAGGGGCTGGGTGTGGGCAATCCGTGCTGAAGCAGGCCCTGGCAGCCTTTGTCTTTGTTGTCACGACAACATGCACATTATTTAATTTCTTCCTAATGACATCTTAATTTCTTTTCTAATGATACACAAACAGCTGGAAGACAGCGTGTCTTTGCCTGCCTGGAACGCTGGCGTTTGGTGGGTAATTACACCCTGCCTCTGGCCCCTGACTGCTGGGTGGTGTGGCTTCTCTTGCAGCCCGAGAGGCCCAGTGTGCCCTGCATCCTTGTCTGGCACCGGGACAGGGAGCCATGCTGTGCTGGGTGCTCAGCCAGTGCCGGTTCCCGATAGGAGTCCTGTCTTCTCTGGTTGCTCAGATGACGGATCACTCACTGAAACCTGCTCCTCTTGCATGGCAGAGTCTAGTTATAGGATGACTTATTTCTTGTCCTCACCGTGAAACTCTAATAAACCCCATGAAGAAGGAGGTTTTGCCTTTTTTTACTCAGTAATCTTACCAGTGCCCAGCAGTCAGTCACTGCACACTTCATAGTTGCTGAAGGAAGAAGGGATGGGGCAGGGGAAGCCTTGCCAGGGCCTGTAGAGAATGAGTGTCTGAAAGATGATGGGGTGAGGCTTCAAGACCTGCTGCCAGGCTCTGCCTGGCTGTCCTGGGCTCTGAGACTGTTCAGTAGGACGCCTTCTTCCTTCTTCATTTCCCGTTCCCTTTGTTGATCTCCCAGTCACACTATTAA
>SJYW01035770.1:256639-276431 GCA_006410735.1 Raphicerus campestris | reverse complement strand
CCCTTTAAGAAGAACCTTCTTTATCTCAGCAGGACTCAGTAGCATCCTGGGTCTGCTGACGGCCCTTTATTGACAGACTGCTAGGTTTCCTGTTTTGAACTAGAACGTTGATGTTGTCTTGTGGTTTTTGGCTGGCCCCGTGCTAAGAGAAAATGGACTCTCAGGGGAAGTAATCTGGTTATAGATATCACTGCTGTGCTTTTGGGACTGGAGAGGGGAGCATGAGAAAGGGGAGCACACTTAGAAAACTATAAAGAACCCTAGAGATGGAAGTCTGTATTACTGTTGTGCCTTTGCAGCTGACCTGTGAGGTGGACAGGGCTGGCATTAGGATCGTGGTTTCTCAATTAGGGAACAGAATCTCACATATGAATTAGCTTTCCCAAAGGTCCCTCTCTTAACTTGGGAGCTGGGTTTTTTGTTCCGGTTCTGCCATAAAATGAAGAAGTCACATTCTTTCCTAGAGGAGGTGCCTGTTTTGAAACAGGAAGGAAGAGACAAAAAACAAAAAAATACAAAAGAAATAAATGAGATAGGGAGAGAGGACTCCTGCTTTCCAGCTCTGGTGGTTGAAATCTCAGGGCTAAGACGGAGGACACCCACCCCTACTGATCTCCCCCGCCAGCAAGCCGAGGGAACAATCATCGTTTCTCCAGGTTACCTCCCCATCTGGAAGAGCAGGTCTGTGTTTTGACATGTGCTTGTGAGCACCTGTTGGCTGAGCACACGGCCTCAGCTCCTGCAACTCCGTGTTCAGATGAACCGGAGAACCCTGTTTTCCCACCCATAGGCTCGGCAGGTCGCTTCATCCTAGCTGCCATGCTGTACCCCTGTGACTTGGAGGCTACTCTGGCTAATTTAAATAAGTCATCAAGGGGAAATACCGGCCTGTCTCCTGCCTCCAGGGAACCCGCTGCCCACAGATGCAAGGCCAGGGAAGCATGTTTGTCGTCTCTCAGGCCTGTATGAGCTCGAGCATTTGCAGTGGCTCTGGCTGCCAGCACTGCCTGTCTGCAGTGGGTACCTCTTGGCCTTGAACTTGTTTGCTCCATCCTGCCTGCTCTGTTGGACATTGAGAGTGTTGCAAATTTATGACGGTATTGGCCATCCCCGGTGCCAGGCAAGCTTTATTACCTCTGTTGTCTCTTCCTGACACATCCAGGACTTTGTACAAGCCATGTGTAAGGTAATAACAGCAGTGATAAAGGACATTTACTCTAAGGGATTTTGCTGTGTCATAAGAACCACACTGATTTCCTTCGTGGGCTTGTATAACCTCAGGTTGGAGAATGAAATGGCAACCCACTTCAGTATTCTTGCGTGGGAAATCCTTTGGATAGAGGAGCCTGGCGGGCTTCAGTCCATGGGGGTCACATCAGAGTCGTCATGATTCAACAGTTTCCCCCAAGTCCATGTATATTATTAATAGTCTCATTTTACAGATGAGAACCTGGAAATGAGGTTCAGTAACTTCTCTCCATCACACATTTAGTTAGTGGTGAGAATTTGAACCATGGCCTAGCTGACTTCAGAGCCTGAACTTCCAGGAAAGCACCAGGCTCTGTTCCACCTCTCACCTGTTGTTGGATTAGCAGTGGCCCGGTGTATGACAGTGATTTAGAAGTCTTAGGTTTTAGTGTATTCTCGTTTAGGATGATGAGAATTTTGTTCATGTGCAGTATTGTCAATTTAGAATATTTAGTTATAAATAGGTGCTTTTTTTTTTTTTTTTGTCTTCATACCTGGTTGTTCTTACACAGGATTCCTGGAATTAACTCTTTGTAGAGAGTTTTCTTTTCAACAACTCTCTCAGCAGGGCTACTAGTGTATTCAGTTGATGCTGCAGTGGGTTAAACTGTTTTGGAGTTCTTGGACTGTTCCTTCAGAGCCTGCAGTAAACACATAGTTTTCAATATCTATCGTGAGGGAGACTATTTACCATACTGGATGGATCTGATTTTGATATCGTCGAGTGTGTGGATGGTTAAGCCAGATAATAGCAATGTTGGCTCCTCAGAGGGTTCTGGAGGAATTTTCCAAAGAGGAAATCTGTAAATGTCTTGGATATGCCCAGTGAAGGCCTCACGGGGCTAAACGTTTGGTCTCTGAAAGGGACGTCTTTGGAGACGGAGGCTGCCAGCTGCCCAGTCTTCACACGGCTCCCCTGGCCCACACAAGACTGTGGTGTCCTAGGGCAGGGGTCTCTGGCTGATGGAACTCTGCCACATCTTCCTGATGTTCTCCCAGGTTCTCTGTGACCAGTGCTTCCATTTTCGGTACTGTGGCTTTGTCTGTTTATTTTAAATATATTTATTTATTTATTCATCCCTTTGGCTGTCCCAGGTCTTAGTTGCAGCTCTCGGAGTCTTTAGTTGCAGCATGTGGAATCTAGTTCTCGGATCAGGGATCGAACCCGGGCCCCGTGCATTAGGAATGCAGAGTCTTAGCCACTGGCCCATCAGGGAAGTCCCTGTGCCATGGCTTTGGAGCTGCCCACACGTGCCTGCCCTGCCTACTCCTTTAGGATCAGTGACTTGATTGCACGGTTTGGGGTTTGTCCCTGGCCCTGCCTCTCAGATTACAGTTTCCTTCATGCCTGTGGGGCCCAGTCGCCAGAAATACTGCCGCTCCCTTTGGGTTCTGCACGTTCAGTTTTCTTCTTTGGGTGGAAACACTTACTCTGCATGTGAAAATGTCACTGATGCTATTTTACAGACAGAGTCCATGTGAAAATACTCCTGTTGATGAGTATTTGTTAAATATTCTATTATTGTTCAGTTTCTTGGAATGTTAAAAGACATGGTGTCCTTTGAATACAAAGAACATGTTCCAGAACCCCAGATGGGGTTGTTTTTGTTATTGGCAGCTCGGCATTCCCTGCTGCAGCCCACGACAGGTGCATTTGAGATAGAGGGACAGGCATCTGCCCACGGAACAGATGAGAGGGAGCTGGTTCCTGGCATTTCTGCTCCCATCAGCAGGTTATTCACTGTGATGATCCAGCCTGTCGGTTGATGGAGTCAGTTACAGACCCCTTTGAATGTTTCATCAAACAGATCTCCCCCTGGTTGTGTGTATTTTATCTGCTTGGTAATGCCTTGTGCTCTTGGGTCCTTAGCATCAAAGCAATACTGTTGCTATATCATGAGGAATTTTATTTTTTACGTGTAATTTATACCAGTTAAACACTGAGGAGACGCCGACACATTTGCAGTTTACGAGTATGTCATCACTTTTCTCATTACCAATTGTCATGAATGAACCCTGTTTCCCAGCCTGCAGGCCAGGATGGCATAGGCTAAACTTTGGCTGGCTGGAAACAGATTACTTAGATTTGATTCTGGTGGGGTCCTCTGTCCCTGAGCGGGCACAACTGAAGCATCTTTATCAGCTGAGTTTTACCCAAGCGTTTACATTTATTTTCCCCAATTAAACATTTATTTATTTGTTTGTTTTTGGCTGTGCTGGGTCTTTGTTGGCTTTCCCAGGTGGCGCTAAGTGGGAAAGACACATGGTTGCCAGTGCAAGAGATATAAGAGACATGGGTTCAGTCCTTGAGTTGGGAGGATCCCTTGGAGGAGGAAATGGCAATCTACTCCAGTATTCTTCTCTGGAGAAGCCCATGGACAGAGGAGCCTGGCAGGCTGTAGTCCATGGTATCACAAACAGTCAGACATGACGGAAGCTACTTAGCACACATGGGTTTTTGCTGTTTTCTGGGCTTTTCTCTAGTTGGGGCAAGTGGGAGCTATTCTCTAGTTGTGGCGAGCAGCCTTCTCATTGAGGTCGGTTCTCATGTTGAGGAGCGCAGGCTCTAGGCATGTGGGATGCAGTAATGGTGGCACATGGGCTTAGTTGCTCCGCAGCACGTGGGATCTTCCTGGATCAGAGGTTGAGCCCTGGTGGATTCTTAACTACTGAGCCGCCAGGGAAGCCCCTATTCAGTTTTGATTATAAGTAGTCACAGGAAAAAAGAAAAACACACAGTTCTTAGTTTATATGACTTTCACATTGCTTGATCATTGTATCACATTTTCAGCTGTTGAGAAACGGTTTCCTCTGTTACGGCTCCTCTGTCTCCTTCCCAGAAGGATGCAGGGGATAGAAAACACATCCGTCACTGTGCATCCACAAACGTTCTCTCTTGAGAGTGCAGTGAAGGATCGTATGGACTCTAGCTGGCATTCTTTTTGGGAAGCTGAACCACAGGAAAGATTGGAAATAGTGGACTAGATTAACATCAGCTGTTCCTTATGTGGGCCCATTGCCCATGGATTTATTGCCTAATGGGTATCTGGTCGGTTCCTCACTGAGCTCAGCGGCTGTGCTCTGATAGCACAAAGGAATTAAGGAGGCAGACTTGGATTTTTGTCTGGGGCCTGCAGGTACTTGGGTGTATGTTTGTTCTAGTTAAGGGCTTTTGGGTCACAAGGCACAGAAAACCACTCCAGGTAAATGTGCTATGGAAAGAATGAAGGGAGATGGGAAGGAGCCAAAGAGCGGAGGCACAGGTGTGTTGATGGGGACTGGGGCCGGGCCTGGCCGAGCCCCACAACCCCCGCACCTCAGGTACCCGTGTTATCCTTTCTTCTCTTTCTAAGACGGCTTCATCCTGCTGATGCTGCAGACTCATCTTACCTGCCCGCCTCTGACTTGCACAGGTTTTTGCCTTGCATCCCCTGAGACACCCCTGGGCGACGACCCTCCTCCCCGCTGCAGCTCCCCGCCTACCTTGTGGTGTCTCACTGTCTTCCATCCAGATTCCCAGTGGGCTTGGTTTCGGGGCTGTCGGATCCAGCCCGGGCCGCTCACGCTGGCCACTTCACCTTTCTCTTCCCGTAAAAGGAGTCGTCCCTGGGTCTCAGGCCTGCGTTTGGCGCCCCCTGGTGTCTGCTAACCAGGCCGCTGCCGCCTGTCTCCTCTCCAGGAAGCAACGCCTGTTCATCCCGGCCTTGCAGCCTGCTGTGCCTGCCCAAGGCCGACGGTAGCAGGAGCTGCAGGTGTCCAGACGGTGTGTCCAGCAGTGTCCTCCCGTCCGGGGACCTGATGTGCGATTGCCCCCACGGCTACCAGCAGAAGAACCACACGTGTGTCAAAGAAGGTGTGTCCCCTTCTTCCTTTTCTGCCCATCCTCCCCCTTTGATGTGTCCTTGATGCACTCGTGTTTGGGGTTTTTGAAAATGCCCAAGGTAGACAATAAAACCCTCTAGACACAGGCATCCTAGTTCACCTTCCAAGGTCCGTGGTCCCTCAGTCCTCACCCAGAGCAGGCCCACGCCGTTCTTTTGAAGATGAGTTGCTCTTGGGTTAAATGTCGGGGGATGCAGACCTTCCTGTGAGTGCACCTTTCTTTTCTTTTTCTACCTCTCCTCTCCTCATCCACCCACACCAGTTATCCCCAGCTCCTCCTGCTTCTGTATGTGTGCAGGGCACAGTTGGCCCACCCTGACTTCAGCAAAGGACTCCTGCAGAGCTCTCCTCGTCTCCTCCAGCAGCTCCCCTCCCTGCCCAGCCTAGAAACATCAGGACTTTCTGACCAGTTTTGCAAAGCACTTCGAGTCTTTCCTCCTAAGCCACAGCCAGATGCCTGCAGCAGCCTCACCCCACTCCCCCCTGGAATCGGAACACACAAATTCTAACATGTCACCTTGAAAACCTGTTACGTCTTTCTTTCCTGTCTAGTTTTTCCTTTTACCACTTCCCCAGTCCCCAGCCTCACATTTCTTTCGGGGAGATGAGCCCCGGGAGGGGTCTTGCCGCAAAGTATCCTGTTGATTAACATGGCCTGGATTCCTACCTTTCCTTATTCTCAAGCTTATATTTGCTTTGTAATCACAACTTCCCCTCTCACAGCAGCCTTTGAGTCCAGGGAGGCAAAAACTGCAAAGTGGCCTTCTGGGCCCCCTTAAAAAATACAGATGGAAAAAAGATGAGTCTTTTTGTCCAAGACACAGGGGCACTCTTTCAGGCACTGGTCATCATTTTAAAGTTGTTTGGAAAGAAATGGGGTTAACTCTGAACTGTAGGAGGAGGAGCAAAGGGCCTTTCTGTATCCCTGTCAGAAAGCCTTTACTTAATCCAGACAGGAGGCTGGTCATCACGTGTTCTTAACCCAGTTGACTAAACAGTGCACTATTTTTTGTCTGTGTAAGGAATTATGACTGCTCACTTTGAAGGAGTCATGGGGTAGGAAAAAATCCTCAAAAATATGTAAAACAATCTCCATAATCCTCCTGGTTGTTAAATTGAACACACATGAACATATATGACCATATATAAACTATAAACTATAGATATAGATATACTGAATATGTGTATATAAACTATATAGGTTAGATAAACTGAATAGGTATAGATACACTGTTTAGGTATAGATAAACTATATAGGTATAGGTACACTGAACATGGATGTTTGGATAATGGCTACACAGGCTTCCCTTGTGGCTCAGCTGGTAAAGAATCCGCCTGCAACACAGGAGACCTGGGTTCAATCCCTGGGTTGGGAAGATCCCCTAAGGGAAATGCTACCCACTCCAGTATTCTGGCCTAGAGAATTCCATGGATATCCATGGGGTTGCACAGAGTTGGACATGACTGAGCAACTTTCACTTCACTTCTCTTCTATGGCTACACAGTCCTTAAGGAATTCCTTGTGGAGTTAGTTGATTTTTTTTTTCCTTATGGCTACGGCATGTGGGATCATAGACTGGGGATTGAACCCACACCCCCTGCAAAGTATTAACCACTGGAAGTGCAAAGTGTTAGCCTCTGAATGGCCAAGAAAGCCCCTGGAATTAATATTTTATAGTGTTTATATGTCTCTATTCGCTAGATCCACCTGACATCATGACTCTCCTTTTTCATCACTGTAACCCCCTCTGCTGCTCCTAGAGGCCTCTCCTCCTTCAATTTTAATTAAAAGAGGAGAGAAGGAGGTCTCCTTGGATGCTGGTTTCCCTCTGGGCACCTGTGCAAAGCATCCAGCTTCCCCTTTGCTGTCTGAGGCATGTTATTTGAGGAAGATGAATGAAAACTCAGAATAGAAAGTCTTACGGTCCAGCAGGAAGAATAATATTGGTTTTGTTTTCTCCTCTGCCTCCCTCCATGGCCAGAGAACACCTGTCTGCGCAACCAGTATCGGTGCAGCAACGGGAAGTGTATCAACAGCATCTGGTGGTGTGATTTTGACAATGACTGCGGAGACATGAGCGATGAGAGAAACTGCCGTGAGTCCCTGCTTGGCAGAGTTTTTGGGAGGATAGGCATTTCCTGGTACAATCAGCACCTCCTGGGCGGGGCCTGGAGTCTAGGGCCCCCGTGATCAGTGATGCCCATTTAAGTGGCTAGAGAAAACATACTTCCATACCCTATTACATATGTGCACTTCCCAGGTGGCTCAGTGGTGAAGAATCCACCCGCCAATGCAGGAGACATGGATTTAGTGCTTGGGTTGGGAAGATCCTATGGAGGAGGAAATGGCAACCCCCTCCAATATTCTTGCCTGGAAAATTTCATGGACAGAGGAGCCTGGCGGGCTGTAGTCCATGGGATTTCAAAAGAGTCAGACATAAGTGAAGGACTGAGCATGCACGTGAGCACATTAGATCTATATTATTATTTGAAAGCAAAGCCGTGTAAATAAGCTAGGTACTCATTAGAAGGGATTTACAAATAAGCATTGCAGGGTAGAAACTGAGCTGGTTTGGGAGATAGGCAGTCTGGGCTCTGACTGTGGCCCTTTCCCAGAGATAGAGCTGGTGACCTGAAACAGGTGACTGGGTAATAGCCTTTGAATTTAAATTCAGTGTTCAACCTTTTCAGGGTTGGGGAACAAGTTTTCCCTTGTTACCTCCAATTAGGGGATGCCAGCTGCCTGCCAGGCTCGGGAGTGGTTGTTCAAGCTGAGTAGTGATGCAAGTTTTGGCCTGCGATGTTGGTTTGTGTGCATTTAAGTGTTGTCTTTGGTCTAACTGTTAAAGTCTGTGATTCTGTTTAGCAGTGTTTAGGACAAACAAATAACTGCTTATAGCGGATACTCTGTTTTCTGCAGATTTGGCCGTCTTTCCTTCAGTTAATTTTTAGTGGCTTTGACATCATCTGCTAAGGAGGTGTCAGTGAGTAACGTGCTGACCTGTTCACTCAACAGGTGTATATTGAGGACCCTGGTGTTCCAGGCTCTGTGCTAGGTTTGGAGATAAACTGGTGATTAAAGTGGACACAAGAGTGTACAGTCTGAAGGGGGTGGTCAGAGAAGTAACCAAGCGCATGTGAGCCACGGGCCCTGTAATGGGGCAGCACCACGAGCCTTAATGAGTCTTAAGAATGGCACCCAGGTCAGACCTTGGGAGGGTCTTAGGGAAAGCGGGCCGAGGGGAGCCAAGCAAAGCTGCAGGGAGGAAAGTTCCAGGCGAGGCGTTCGCATGGACGAAAGCCCTGAGGTTGGTGTGTGCATGGTGAGCAGTGGGAGCAAGTACGAGGGTGAACAGGTGCATGAGACCTTTGAATTTTATGAAAAGAACAGTTTGCAACCCTTGAAATGACAGGCTTAGACTTTACCTTTGGAAAGATAAGACGTGGACAGAATGAATGAGATGGGAGAAAGGCCAGAGCAGGGAAGCCAGACACCCATCTGAAGCCTTCTTTTTTAAATATTTGCCTTTGGAAATCCATAAGCTCATTTATCATTTTGTGTTGTAAGCACAGATTAGTGGCTGGGTCCTGTCTTGTACCCCCTTGCCCCTGGTGGGTGTTATTTTGCCAGCTATCTGCAGAGCCTAGGCCAGTTCCCACACTGCTCCTTCCAGAAAGCCACTTTAGAAGCAGTCAACTTGTTCAGCTCACCTGGGCCTTCCAATCCCTTGAATTTCTTTTCCTAGCGTGTAGGAGGTTAATACCAAACCTTCCTTAATCAGTTTTCTTGGCTTCAGAGTCTGCCTTTCATCCCCAGGGAGAGGAGTATTAGATAAAAATCTAATTAATTTAGAAAGGGGTAGCCTCTCTGTGTGGAGAAGGCAATGGCACCCTACTCCAGTACTCTTGCCTGGAAAATCCCATGGATGGAGGAGCCTGGTAAGCTGCAGTCCATGGGGTTGCTGAGAGTTCGAAACGACTCAGTGACTTCACTTTCACTTTTCACTTTTGTGCATTGGAGAAGGAAATGGCAACCCACTCCAGTGTTCTTGCCTGGAGAATCCCAGGGACAGCGGAGCCTGGTGGGCTGCCGTCTATGGGGTCTCACAGAGTCGGACATGACTGAAGCGACTTAGCAGCAGCAGCCGCCTCTCTGTGTATTCTTCTTTTCTGCAAAAGGGGCATTGATCAAACCTCCTCTACTGACCAGGGTCTCAGGAAGGTGTGGTATTTGTGAGGAAATAGCCAAAGCTCCTTGAAAACATTAGTTAATATTAACATCATTAAATCATATGCTGGAAAGGAGTTCGTTACTGAACAGGGTGGGCAAGGAGACACGTCTTAGAATTAACATGTTGCAAGAAAATTGACCAGACATGATGAGACATAGTGGAAGCGAGAGCTATGAATTGAATGGCCTCATGTCTATTGGCGAGGGGTTCCTCTTTGGGTCCCTGGGCTTTGGTTTCTACTAGATGTACGTGGTGGGCTCTCGTGTTGGTTCAGTGTTTTGCTAGGAAGTTTCCCTCCATCTCCTCCCCCTCAACCCCTGAGCTCGCAGGTTTCCCTGAAGAGTTTAAGCTTCTCCTAGGGCTGAATTTTGCAGTCCGCTCTGCCCTCCTCCTGGATTGGTGCAAATGTGAGCTGTAATTGACCCTCTCAAGACCCTGAGACTTGCTTTCTGCTCTTGTGTTTTTAAGTCACTCAGTCATGTTGGGTTCTTTGCAACCCCATGGGCTGCAGCACCCCAGGCCTTCCTGTCTTTCACTATCACCTGGAATTTACTCAAACTCATGTCCATTGAGTCGATGATGCCATCCAACCATCTTGTCCTCTGTCATCCCCTTCTCCTCTTATCCTCAATCTTTCCCAGCATCAGGGTCTTTTCCAGTAAACCGCTGTTGGCATCAGGTGGCCAAAGTATTGGAACTTCAGCTTCAGCATCAGTCCTTCCAATGAATATTTAGAGTCGATTCCCTTTAGGATGGACTAGTTTGATCTCCTTGTAGAGAGTCCCCAAGTGACTCTCAAGAGTCTTCCTAGCACCACAGTTTGAAAGCATCAGTTCTGCTCTGCTTATCATGATTCCATGTGCTCGGGTCCCTACTAGTCAGATGTGGTGGAGGTGAGGGATGCAGGGGATGAAATGTGGAGCCTCGGAGCCAGGAGAGCGGTGCTCATCTGAGCCTTCCCGAGGGTCTCTGTCATCAAGGAGGAGGTGAGAGGAGGAGGCGAGGGGCTTGCTGGTCCAGGCAGGGCTACAGGAGGGATCAGGCCATGGCTGGGCAGTGCTGTCTGGNGGTTTGGGAGATAGGCAGTCTGGGCTCTGACTGTGGCCCTTTCCCAGAGATAGAGCTGGTGACCTGAAACAGGTGACTGGGTGATAGCCCTTGAATTTAAATTCAGTGTTCAACCTTTTCAGGGTTGGGGAACAAGTTTTCCCTTGTTACCTCCAATTAGGGGATGCCAGCTGCCTGCCAGGCTCAGGAGTGGTTGTTCAAGCTGAGTAGTGATGCAAGTTTTGGCCTGCGATGTTGGTTTGTGTGCATTTAAGTGTTGTCTTTGGTCTAACTGTTAAAGTCTGTGATTCTGTTTAGCAGTGTTTAGGACAAACAAATAACTGCTTATAGCGGATACTCTGTTTTCTGCAGATTTGGCCGTCTTTCCTTCAGTTAATTTTTAGTGGCTTTGACATCATCTCCTAAGGAGGTGTCAGTGAGTAACGTGCTGACCTGTTCACTCAACAGGTGTATATTGAGGACCCTGGTGTTCCAGGCTCTGTGCTAGGTTTGGAGATAAACTGGTGATTAAAGTGGACACAAGAGTGTACAGTCTGAAGGGGGTGGTCAGAGAAGTAACCAAGCGCATGTGAGCCACGGGCCCTGTAATGGGGCAGCACCACGAGCCTTAATGAGTCTTAAGAATGGCACCCAGGTCAGACCTTGGGAGGGTCTTAGGGAAAGCGGGCCGAGGGGAGCCAAGCAAAGCTGCAGGGAGGAAAGTTCCAGGCGAGGCGTTCGCATGGACGAAAGCCCTGAGGTTGGTGTGTGCATGGTGAGCAGTGGGAGCAAGTACGAGGGTGAACAGGTGCATGAGACCTTTGAATTTTATGAAAAGAACAGTTTGCAACCCTTGAAATGACAGGCTTAGACTTTACCTTTGGAAAGATAAGACGTGGACAGAATGAATGAGATGGGAGAAAGGCCAGAGCAGGGAAGCCAGACACCCATCTGAAGCCTTCTTTTTTAAATATTTGCCTTTGGAAATCCATAAGCTCATTTATCATTTTGTGTTGTAAGCACAGATTAGTGGCTGGGTCCTGTCTTGTACCCCCTTGCCCCTGGTGGGTGTTATTTTGCCAGCTATCTGCAGAGCCTAGGCCAGTTCCCACACTGCTCCTTCCAGAAAGCCACTTTAGAAGCAGTCAACTTGTTCAGCTCACCTGGGCCTTCCAATCCCTTGAATTTCTTTTCCTAGCGTGTAGGAGGTTAATACCAAACCTTCCTTAATCAGTTTTCTTGGCTTCAGAGTCTGCCTTTCATCCCCAGGGAGAGGAGTATTAGATAAAAATCTAATTAATTTAGAAAGGGGTAGCCTCTCTGTGTGGAGAAGGCAATGGCACCCTACTCCAGTACTCTTGCCTGGAAAATCCCATGGATGGAGGAGCCTGGTAAGCTGCAGTCCATGGGGTTGCTGAGAGTTCGAAACGACTCAGTGACTTCACTTTCACTTTTCACTTTTGTGCATTGGAGAAGGAAATGGCAACCCACTCCAGTGTTCTTGCCTGGAGAATCCCAGGGACAGCGGAGCCTGGTGGGCTGCCGTCTATGGGGTCTCACAGAGTCGGACATGACTGAAGCGACTTAGCAGCAGCAGCCGCCTCTCTGTGTATTCTTCTTTTCTGCAAAAGGGGCATTGATCAAACCTCCTCTACTGACCAGGGTCTCAGGAAGGTGTGGTATTTGTGAGGAAATAGCCAAAGCTCCTTGAAAACATTAGTTAATATTAACATCATTAAATCATATGCTGGAAAGGAGTTCGTTACTGAACAGGGTGGGCAAGGAGACACGTCTTAGAATTAACATGTTGCAAGAAAATTGACCAGACATGATGAGACATAGTGGAAGCGAGAGCTATGAATTGAATGGCCTCATGTCTATTGGCGAGGGGTTCCTCTTTGGGTCCCTGGGCTTTGGTTTCTACTAGATGTACGTGGTGGGCTCTCGTGTTGGTTCAGTGTTTTGCTAGGAAGTTTCCCTCCATCTCCTCCCCCTCAACCCCTGAGCTCGCAGGTTTCCCTGAAGAGTTTAAGCTTCTCCTAGGGCTGAATTTTGCAGTCCGCTCTGCCCTCCTCCTGGATTGGTGCAAATGTGAGCTGTAATTGACCCTCTCAAGACCCTGAGACTTGCTTTCTGCTCTTGTGTTTTTAAGTCACTCAGTCATGTTGGGTTCTTTGCAACCCCATGGGCTGCAGCACCCCAGGCCTTCCTGTCTTTCACTATCACCTGGAATTTACTCAAACTCATGTCCATTGAGTCGATGATGCCATCCAACCATCTTGTCCTCTGTCATCCCCTTCTCCTCTTATCCTCAATCTTTCCCAGCATCAGGGTCTTTTCCAGTAAACCGCTGTTGGCATCAGGTGGCCAAAGTATTGGAACTTCAGCTTCAGCATCAGTCCTTCCAATGAATATTTAGAGTCGATTCCCTTTAGGATGGACTAGTTTGATCTCCTTGTAGAGAGTCCCCAAGTGACTCTCAAGAGTCTTCCTAGCACCACAGTTTGAAAGCATCAGTTCTGCTCTGCTTATCATGATTCCATGTGCTCGGGTCCCTACTAGTCAGATGTGGTGGAGGTGAGGGATGCAGGGGATGAAATGTGGAGCCTCGGAGCCAGGAGAGCGGTGCTCATCTGAGCCTTCCCGAGGGTCTCTGTCATCAAGGAGGAGGTGAGAGGAGGAGGCGAGGGGCTTGCTGGTCCAGGCAGGGCTACAGGAGGGATCAGGCCATGGCTGGGCAGTGCTGTCTGGAAGTTAAGCGAGGGCCCCCACTCCCGTCAGCTACCAGGGAAGAGAAGAGGCGTGGAGACAGAGGCAGGTGTGGGAGGGATTCTGTTGGCAGATCCCTTTTCCTCTTCGGCAGGCTCCTGCCCTGGGTGATTGTCAGACACTGGGGGTTTTGACGTAAATCCCCTGCAGTCTTGTCATTTTGCATTCATCCCCTGCCTCCCACCATGAGCTCAATTATGGAGAAGAAATGGAGCCTCAAATAAGAGCTGCCAGGGACGTCTGATTGTGGGGTTGCCACCAGCTTCTCACTTCTGCCATCGCCCCCGCCCCCCACTTTCTTTGCAGGATTCTGTTCTATTCCTGGGAGCAGCCTTCTTTCCTGAAGCCTTNAAGCGAGAGCTATGAATTGAATGGCCTCATGTCTATTGGCGAGGGGTTCCTCTTTGGGTCCCTGGGCTTTGGTTTCTACTAGATGTACGTGGTGGGCTCTCGTGTTGGTTCAGTGTTTTGCTAGGAAGTTTCCCTCCATCTCCTCCCC
The DNA here is from genome assembly GCA_006410735.1 of Raphicerus campestris. NCBI lineage: Eukaryota > Metazoa > Chordata > Mammalia > Artiodactyla > Bovidae > Raphicerus > Raphicerus campestris. The sequence continues at coordinate 262,754 of SJYW01035770.1, read as the reverse complement.
ACCAACCCCTGAGCTCGCAGGTTTCCCTGAAGAGTTTAAGCTTCTCCTAGGGCTGAATTTTGCAGTCCGCTCTGCCCTCCTCCTGGATTGGTGCAAATGTGAGCTGTAATTGACCCTCTCAAGACCCTGAGACTTGCTTTCTGCTCTTGTGTTTTTAAGTCACTCAGTCATGTTGGGTTCTTTGCAACCCCATGGGCTGCAGCACCCCAGGCCTTCCTGTCTTTCACTATCACCTGGAATTTACTCAAACTCATGTCCATTGAGTCGATGATGCCATCCAACCATCTTGTCCTCTGTCATCCCCTTCTCCTCTTATCCTCAATCTTTCCCAGCATCAGGGTCTTTTCCAGTAAACCGCTGTTGGCATCAGGTGGCCAAAGTATTGGAACTTCAGCTTCAGCATCAGTCCTTCCAATGAATATTTAGAGTCGATTCCCTTTAGGATGGACTAGTTTGATCTCCTTGTAGAGAGTCCCCAAGTGACTCTCAAGAGTCTTCCTAGCACCACAGTTTGAAAGCATCAGTTCTGCTCTGCTTATCATGATTCCATGTGCTCGGGTCCCTACTAGTCAGATGTGGTGGAGGTGAGGGATGCAGGGGATGAAATGTGGAGCCTCGGAGCCAGGAGAGCGGTGCTCATCTGAGCCTTCCCGAGGGTCTCTGTCATCAAGGAGGAGGTGAGAGGAGGAGGCGAGGGGCTTGCTGGTCCAGGCAGGGCTACAGGAGGGATCAGGCCATGGCTGGGCAGTGCTGTCTGGAAGTTAAGCGAGGGCCCCCACTCCCGTCAGCTACCAGGGAAGAGAAGAGGCGTGGAGACAGAGGCAGGTGTGGGAGGGATTCTGTTGGCAGATCCCTTTTCCTCTTCGGCAGGCTCCTGCCCTGGGTGATTGTCAGACACTGGGGGTTTTGACGTAAATCCCCTGCAGTCTTGTCATTTTGCATTCATCCCCTGCCTCCCACCATGAGCTCAATTATGGAGAAGAAATGGAGCCTCAAATAAGAGCTGCCAGGGACGTCTGATTGTGGGGTTGCCACCAGCTTCTCACTTCTGCCATCGCCCCCGCCCCCCACTTTCTTTGCAGGATTCTGTTCTATTCCTGGGAGCAGCCTTCTTTCCTGAAGCCTTTTCTGCAGGGTTCTATAGCTTATGCCTAAACCTGGATCATTTCTATTGAGAAGAGGGAGAAATTATGTTCATGTTCTGAGCAGAAGGGCTTGAGGATGGATGGGAAGAGAAGTTGCATTTGTTTAGAGCCCATAGTATTTCATCCTAATGATGGGCGCTGGTCCCAGAGTTGTTTCCTTACTGACTTTCATCATAATGCCAGGAGGGTAGGCATTGTCTCCGTTTCACAGTAGCAGGAACAGAGGCCCAGAGGGGTTGGGTAGAGTGAATTGTGGGCGGTAGAATTAATCCCCATCTCTCGTCTTGTTTGTCATCACAAGCACCTGCTCACATTACCTTATCTTCCTTTTCTTGTGGAGGAAACGGAGGCTCAGGGAGGTTAAGATTAATTTCTGAAGGAAGAAATAGAGCCAAGATTTGAAACCAGGGCCCCTGCTCCTGCTATAGGACTTTCCACCCTCCCTCTGTCATCTGTATGGTGAGGGCCCAGCTTTGTGGGTGAAAGTGGGCTTCCTAATGGTAGTTTTCCAGATAATGGTATATCTGCTAGTTATTTAGAAAGACACCATCACATCTGTGGGGGGTGGTCCTAGGGGCTTATCTAGCGCATCACACCATCTCCCAGCTAGATGATGGCTCTCACTTTCCCGAGCCCCGTTGGCATCTGGAAGCCATCCATGAAAGGACAGGGCTTTATGTCCCTTGGCTATAAATTTCAGGCTATCACACAGGTACGTTTTTCTGTACGTTGAAGTTCCAATTCTGTTGTTGAAATTGATATTACAGTGAAAACCTGCTTCCTTCACTTCCCAGTGGGATGTCTGGGGGGAGCTGATTGGATCCACTGAGCCTGTTGTCTCTCTTTTGCATCTTAGCAACCACCGTCTGTGATCTGGACACCCAGTTCCGCTGCCATGAGTCTGGGACCTGTATCCCCCTCTCCTACAAGTGTGACCTTGAGGATGACTGTGGCGACAATAGCGATGAAAGTCACTGTGGTAAGGGGGCGTGATGTTCAGAAGGGGCCGCGCTGTTGCTCATGGGGAGGGTTGGAAAGGAAGGGTTTCTGAACATCATTGTGGGATTTGTCAGCTGCACGGCCAGCTCCATACACATGGTAGAAGTGAATCATTCATAAGGGGATAGAGCTTCATTCTGCAGTGCTGCTGTGCACACGTGTGTAAGACTAGGGAAGGTTCCTAAATGAGTTCAGGCGTTTATTGGTGGCTTTACAGCCATAGCCCACATTTCTGGGTGGCTGTGAGATGAGCCTCTTGTAGACCCAGAGCTATACCTTTGTGAATCCTTTTTTTCAAAAAACTCATGTAATTCAGGAAACCGTGTTAGAAGTCAGCAGATGGCACAAACATTATTTGAGCACCTGTTTTCTGGATGGAAATTTTTATTTAGGAAAATAGTGTTGGAACTGAAGCAGTGGTGGGATTCTCTACTTCAGTCCTTTGATTTCCAGGTGAAACGACGGAGGTCCACAGAGGTCAGGGGGCTTGTTCAGGGGGATACTGTTAGTTTGTGTCAGAAAAGGGAATTGGAATTCTTGTTGTATACTCCTCTCCTGTCGGTTGTAGGAGGCCTGTCTTAGTTGACGGGCTCTGGTTCCAAGCCCGCAGCTGCTAATTGCTGTGGGAGGTAACAGAGTGCCCCAGCCTGGAGGGGGCCAGCCTGGGCCCAGACGCTGACCCCACCACTATGAAGGGCCAGCGAGGCCCCGTGGGGGTCCCTGTCTCTCCAGAGGGGCACGTCCGGTCCAGCTGGGCCTGTGCTTCCGGATGGGGCCTGAGTCACCACGGGCAGGGGTTTGATTCACTGGGACTGAAATAAGGGGAACCCTCAGAGCAGTTTTTTGGGGGGTGCTTATATCGTTTTCCTTCACTTTTGTAAAACACAAAGTTCCAGGAAACAGTCCTTGGGGTTCACACTCTTCCCTTCCTCCTTCCCTGTCCCGTCTGCACTGAGGGCCCAGCGGTGTGGCCGGCTTTGCTCTCTCAAGGAGGAATCAGCACGTGATCACCCATTTATCAGGTGTCCTCTGAGCCCGTCACTGGACCCACATTTGACCATTAAACAGTGTCTGGCCCTCAGAGTCTCTGCTTGTGGCCCATTCATGCTGGTGCATCCTGAATCCACCTTGGGGTCTCAGGTGTCCCCTCCTCAGATCCAGGTCCTCTCTGAGAGTCTCCAGACTGTGTCCCCATGAATATCTGCTTCCCCAGTTCACCATCAGCCTCTCTCACTGAGGCCGCCACCCTGGGACCCCAGGCGTCCTGGCTACTCCTGTTTCCCTGGACTCTTTACAGTTCCATGGAAGGTCCTGTGTTGCTGCTGTCCCCAGGATCTACATAAGATTCTGCCAGGAGAGCTGCCTTTCCTGTCTTGCTCAGGCTGCTCAGGTTCATTTGCCTCCAGCCCCCACCCTTCCTGAGATAGCCCACCGGCCAGCATCCTTGGAGCTCTGCTCATGGACAGTCCCCAGCCTCTCCATTCAGAGAGCTCAGCACTGGTCTTGCTTTTCCTGACCTGAGCACCTCACACTGACCTGCACTTTGGAGGTTCTCATCACTTCTTTTCTGAAACCACAGGCTCTGTCTCTAGAAGTCTTCTGAAATTGTGGCTTTCTGGGCAACCAGAACATTGCTTCCCCAACCTTCTGCCCATCAAGGGAAGCATAGAAAATATTTGTAAAGTGTACCAAGATAAATGGACAATACCTTTGTGGCCTAGAGGCCTTGAGTGTGAGGTGTCAGGATCTCAGCACACTTGTGCCCCATTCACAGTGCACTACCGTTGTTCCTGGGTATCCACAGGGCACAGTGCCAGGACCTACCATAGGTTCCGAAATCCATGGGTGCTCAAGGCCCTCCATGTCCACGGATTCTGCATCCACAGATTCACCCGGCCGTGGATCATAAACGGCATAAATACTGTTGTTTGTTGTTTAATGTCTAGATCGAGTCTGACTCTTTGTGGCCCATGGACTGTACCTGCCAGGCTTCTCTGTCCATGGGATTTTCCTGGCAAGAGTACTGGAGTGGGTTGCCATTTCCTACTCCGGGGCATCTTCCCAATCCAGGGACTTAACGTGAGTCTCCTGTTGGGCAGGCAGATGCTTTATCGCTCAGCTACCTGGGAAATGTACGGTGCATGGTTGGTTTAATCCATGGATGCAAAACCTACAGGTCCAGAGGGCCAACCCTACTTGGGCACCATTCCTCATGATTTTCCATCCCAGGCTTAAGTCTTCTGCCATGCATTCTGGATCATCAGTGTTGATGGGGATATTGGGTGCATCTCTAACTACCAGGACCCCTGACATCAGAGACAGAATTCTGAGCAAGCTTTTGCGCTCACATCCTTGTCTGTGGCCTCACCTGCAGAAATGCACCAGTGTCGGAGTGACGAATACAGCTGCAGCTCTGGCATGTGCATCCGCTCCTCCTGGGTGTGCGATGGGGACAACGACTGCAGGGACTGGTCTGATGAAGCCAACTGTACTGGTCAGTATTTCCTGGACTCCCTGAGCTGCACTTAAGCTGTTCATATAGTGGGTAGCATTACCGCCCTACCTGACCACAGAATCAAGGCTCTAAGAAATGGACCTTAGAAACTAAGATCTGGTCTGTGATCACCTTGTGCCAAAATGTTACCAGCTCTTTGCTTCCTTCATTGAGAAAGTCTTGCTATGGAAGAATCTTAACTGAGCAATGTCATGAGTGATACAGTTGTTTTACATTTTGGCTCAGGTGTATTTTCCTAGGAAGAGTAGCAAAGAGTTTACAGACTGGCCCCTGGTCTGGGGACCATACATTGAGGAGCAGTGAACTAGCTCATGTTTTGGGAATGGAGCATCAAGATGTTCCCTAAAGACTGAAAACTTAAATTGTGCTTGCACCTGTTTGGGGTAAGATTTCATTAAAGATAAAGTTGGAAACAGCAGGGGACTGTGAGAAGAAGGCTGAGTGGTCTGAGATTCTAATTCTTCTGCTGGTGTTAAGTTCACTCATGTTCATGCCACTATTTTTTGTGAATGAATGAATGAATGAACAAACAAGGGCATGTGCATTATGATGGAGTCGGGGAGAGCAAGGAGTTAGGGCAGTTGTAGAGGCGGAAAAACAAATCCTACTAGCTGATGAGTAAATTTTCTCTGCACCCTCCTTTAGAAATTGTTGCTCAGTTCTACCTTAAATCCCACCAGTGATGGGGGTAACGGTGTTTCCTTACACCCTTTTGTGGCAAGTGGGGGCAGATCTGGTATTTCAGGCTTCCTTTTGCCATCTGTTGTTAATGGATCGTCACGCTTGCGAATTAAACCACTTTTCATTCCTTTTTTTTTCTTAAAGATTTGTTGTTGTTGTGGACCTTTTTTAAAAGTCTTTATTAAATCTGCTACAACACTGCTTCTGTCCCATGTTTTGGTTTTTTTGGCCACATGGGATCCTAGCTCCCTGACCAAGGAACAAACCTGCACCCGCTGTATTGTAAGGCAAAGTCCTAATCACTGGCCCACCAGGGAAGTCCCTCATTCCCATATCTTAGTTGTCCTTACCCCAGCAGTTATCCTGGCACTTCCTACACTGTCCGGCAGCCAGGGTCTCAGAGCATGCTTCCTAATTTCTGAAAGCAAAAAAGAAAAAAGTACATCTGCTATTATATCCCACCCTTGTGGTCTGCTTTGGTTTAGATTTGGTTTGTGAAGGACAGAAATGATCTTTTACTCCTTTATGTTCTCCCAATGCCCAATTCAGAGAACCTTTGTTGATTGGGTAATTTGACACAACTGTAATACTCCGGTTTATTTTAGAGGGGACCTTATGTGGCTTTAAGGAATAAATGGACCTACTCAAAGGCCAAATATATCACACTGGGTGATCTGTGATGTTACCAGATTCCTGGCCTCCTCGTAAACTCCCCATCCCTGTGTCCTCTCTGGCCCAGCCTTGTGTGGCCCTCTGCTTCTGGAAAGACTGCAGG